>CM055956.1:25653665-25675372 GCA_029490685.1 Schizonepeta tenuifolia
AAGCATCACAGGATGCAACAAGTTCTCTCTTCCGGACCAATCGTCATTAAAGAAGGAATAGCTCGCACTCCCACAAATCCTAACGATGGAGATACAGTGGTGGAGTATGTGGAGAAACAGCCAGAAGACTACTCTCCAGAGGAGGCCAAGGTGAGCCAGTTGGATATCTGGGCTCAGAGCACAATAATGTCCACAGTTGGATAAGATTATCTGCCTTGGATAGAGAAGTGTGAGACCGCAAAAGAGATGTGGGACATCCTGGCATCGTTAAGTGAAGGGAGCGATGAGACAAAGGAAAACAAGTTCTCACATGCATGTCAAGATTTCGACAACTTCAGTCTACGACCTGATGAGACTATTGATCAGCTAGAACTCCGGTTTATGGACATCATCAGAAGAATCCAGTCCATCCGAAGAGGAAAATATACACTAAGAGAAATCAATCTCAAAGTGTTGCAAGCTCTACCGGCTAAGTGGGATACTTTCACCAATATCCATGAGAGCCGAGCTGACCTTGGTGAAATGGGAACTGAAAGATTGTTCTCAATCTTAAAAGGAAATGAGTATAAGGTCAACAGGAGGAGATCGCAGTCCTCAGGTCAGACAAGTAGAATTGAGGATGTTGGGTCAGCCTCAAAGTCAGTTGCTCTCCGAGCTGACTACTCGAAATCAAGATCATCGAGGCCAACCAGATCGGCTGACACGACTGCAAAGGAGACAAGCAGAGAGGAACTGCAACAGAACATCGCAGCTCTGTCAAAGAAGCTAGCCGACATGGACACTCGGTTCAGGAAATACAAACGATTATACAAATCAAACCGAAATCGAGATAGCTCGAAGCCAGTCACTAATGGTTGCTTCGAATGCGGTAAGAAAGGACACTTCAAAGCTGACTGCCCAGATCTATCGAAGAAAGAGAGAGATGCATTGAGGGCCAAGCAAACTGCAAAGAACAAGGCCATGGTAGCAGAAGAAGCATGTGACGACATGGACATCTTCACAGACACTGAAGATGAGGATGAACTGACCTCTACCAACAACGTCATCAGTCAGGATCAATGCCTCATGGCACTTGGAACCAACCAAGATGATATTGAGGTACAATCTAATCCTGCTCAGTTAAACTCTTCCAATACTTCTAACATGCAGGAATCTCTGAACGATGAGTTGGAACCCTCCTGGAATCATTTTCAAGAACTCAGTGAGGAGCTGCATCATCAATCGGTTGAGTTTAAGAGTCTTCAAGCTCAGTTCGCCAAACTTGAAGATTCCTTAACCGAAAAGGACGATCTGATCAAAAGTCAAACCGAGGAGATTGAGAATCTCAAGAGTCAACTGAACAAGGCTAAGGCTCCAGCTGATGAGGAGTTGACAAAGCAGAACAATGAACAACAAGATCAGTTGAAAAATCAAGAGGCTCAGATTGAACAGCTGATAAAGAAGTCAGATGGACAAACCGAACAGATAACTGTACTCGTCAAGGAGTTGCAAACTGAGAAGGACAATCTAATTAAGCTGTATCAGTCATTCAAGATCATAGAGAATCTTATCAGTTATAGTAGACAGATGGATAACGTGTCAGGACTCGGCTATGATGTAATGATCAATCATAGCCGAGTCCTGACACGTTATCCATCTGTCTACTATAACTGATAAGATTCTCTATGATCTTGAATGACTGATACAGCTTAATTAGATTGTCCTTCTCAGTTTGCAACTCCTTGACGAGTACAGTTATCTGTTCGGTTTGTCCATCTGACTTCTTTATCAGCTGTTCAATCTGAGCCTCTTGATTTTTCAACTGATCTTGTTGTTCATTGTTCTGCTTTGTCAACTCCTCATCAGCTGGAGCCTTAGCCTTGTTCAGTTGACTCTTGAGATTCTCAATCTCCTCGGTTTGACTTTTGATCAGATCGTCCTTTTCGGTTAAGGAATCTTCAAGTTTGGCGAACTGAGCTTGAAGACTCTTAAACTCAACCGATTGATGATGCAGCTCCTCACTGAGTTCTTGAAAATGATTCCAGGAGGGTTCCAACTCATCGTTCAGAGATTCCTGCATGTTAGAAGTATTGGAAGAGTTTAACTGAGCAGGATTAGATTGTACCTCAATATCATCTTGGTTGGTTCCAAGTGCCATGAGGCATTGATCCTGACTGATGACGTTGTTGGTAGAGGTCAGTTCATCCTCATCTTCAGTGTCTGTGAAGATGTCCATGTCGTCACATGCTTCTTCTGCTACCATGGCCTTGTTCTTTGCAGTTTGCTTGGCCCTCAATGCATCTCTCTCTTTCTTCGATAGATCTGGGCAGTCAGCTTTGAAGTGTCCTTTCTTACCGCATTCGAAGCAACCATTAGTGACTGGCTTCGAGCTATCTCGATTTCGGTTTGATTTGTATAATCGTTTGTATTTCCTGAACCGAGTGTCCATGTCGGCTAGCTTCTTTGACAGAGCTGCGATGTTCTGTTGCAGTTCCTCTCTGCTTGTCTCCTTTGCAGTCGTGTCAGCCGATCTGGTTGGCCTCGATGATCTTGATTTCGAGTAGTCAGCTCGGAGAGCAACTGACTTTGAGGCTGACCCAACATCCTCAATTCTACTTGTCTGACCTGAGGACTGCGATCTCCTCCTGTTGACCTTATACTCATTTCCTTTTAAGATTGAGAACAATCTTTCAGTTCCCATTTCACCAAGGTCAGCTCGGCTCTCATGGATATTGGTGAAAGTATCCCACTTAGCCGGTAGAGCTTGCAACACTTTGAGATTGATTTCTCTTAGTGTATATTTTCCTCTTCGGATGGACTGGATTCTTCTGATGATGTCCATAAACCGGAGTTCTAGCTGATCAATAGTCTCATCAGGTCGTAGACTGAAGTTGTCGAAATCTTGACATGCATGTGAGAACTTGTTTTCCTTTGTCTCATCGCTCCCTTCACTTAACGATGCCAGGATGTCCCACATCTCTTTTGCGGTCTCACACTTCTCTATCCAAGGCAGATAATCTTATCCAACTGTGGACATTATTGTGCTCTGAGCCCAGATATCCAACTGGCTCACCTTGGCCTCCTCTGGAGAGTAGTCTTCTGGCTGTTTCTCCACATACTCCACCACTGTATCTCCATCGTTAGGATTTGTGGGAGTGCGAGCTATTCCTTCTTTAATGACGATTGGTCCGGAAGAGAGAACTTGTTGCATCCTGTGATGCTTTGACAGAAGGATCTTCTTCATTCGAGTTCTCTATGATGTATAATTGACTACTGAGAACATGACGACGATCATGTCCTTGACGTCCATCTGCACACAAAAAAAACAGGACAAATATGCGAGCAAATATGCACTAGCGTGAAAAGATCTGTTCAGTTGACCACTGAAGAAAATTTCTAGAATTCACACCTTGTGAAACAGAGTCAGCAGTCTTTTGAACCACTGCTCTGATACCACTTGATGGTCCCGAAACGAGTTACTGGTGTTTTGGGGGGGGGGGGGAATACACCAGTTAGGATTTTAAAACTTAACACTTAAAAATGCTTCAACTGAGTAAAACTGACTCAGTTGGAATCTCACAGCTGAGTAAACAACCTCAGCTGGAAGAGTGGTGCTGTGCGGTATGTGGTAGAAATTAAACTCGTTAAAACAACTCACGCTTTTAGCACGGTTGGTCAATAACCAAAACAGTTGAGAATGTGCAGATATGCAGATTGTATGCCGGTTAGTTTGGTCAGTTAACAATGCAATAAGTAACTGAATAAAATAAACACAGACACACAGGATTTAACGTGGTTCGGAGATAACCCTCCTACGTCCACGGGGAGATGTGAATCCTCACACCTCAGTCCAAGTTCTTCTGGACAGTTCCACACAGCTTACCCGGGCTGTGCAACCGTTGCAATAAGTTTACGGGTACTTATCAACCTTTACAGTTAAGTTTGCGGGTACTTAACAACCTATGTCAAGTTTGCGGGTACTTGACAACCTAGCTACTCAATTACAGGAAGAGTATGATCCTAACAAACACTTTTTAAGGTGTGTATGTGGGTGGATTTTCCAACTACAGCTCGATCACGAAAGAGAGCTGGATCTATGGCTTGAACGATTAAACACTCAAACTAAGATCTAAGACAAATTATAACTCTATGAACCCTCAGCTACTAATGTTCTATCACTCTTGAACTCTCAGCTGCTGATGCTCTTAGAATGTGATTTTTACAGATTTTTCTTGCGCTTGTTTCTCTTGTGATTACACTTCTCTGTCTCTTGTCTCGTCTATCGTAAACCTCTCGAATGAGAGAATGCCTCTATTTATAGGCGGAGAGTATCAACTAGCCGTTGGAGGAGCTGTTGATCTCTGATCGTTGAAAGCGATGGCTTGTCTCTCATCTCTGCAGACTTTCTCGATGTGGCATTTGTGCTCTTCTGCTTTCCATCTGAGACAGCCTTGTGTTGGGCCAGATGGGGTAGTGACTGAACGGTCAAACCCTCATGTGACTTCCTTTTGAAATTCAAATCTTAACCTTTCTGACAGTCAACCTCGGTTAGTAGGTTGAAAATCTTGATCTTTATCTGAGTGGTCTTCAGCTGATGTTCTGACTGAACCGTTGAACTCTCAGATGATTTTGAACTTCATGTTGTTGATCTTCTTGTTTGAGTTCTACGGCAGAGGTTCTGGAACTGAACCCTCAGTTGTCTTCCTTGTATTTAGTCAGTTGAGTTTGAACCTTCAGATGGCTTCCTTTTCATCTGATGTTCTCTTCCTCTCTACTGCTTCTCATCTGATGAACCCTCAGTTGGTTTCCTTCACAACTGATGTTCTGAAGACTTCCCCCTCATTCCATCTGAACATATGAACTCTCAGTTGTCTTTCATCATAACTGATGTTCTGTCTGAGTGATGCCTTGTTGCCATCTTCAGCTGGAGATCTGTAAAGATAAAATCTTAACTTTGCTCAAACAGCGAGCCTAACTTCTAACATTAGGTTCTAGCAACATCTACTCGGTTGGGGTCAGTCGGTTTTGGAATTCATCAAAACTTTTACTAATAAATTTCCCAACATCTTCCTTGAAGGAAAAGAAATTTGCTGCTACTGTTGGTCCGACTTGCATCCTGCCCTTCATCTTCTGCATCCTGAATTGCCTCCGGTCTTGACCACGATCCTGGCTCCTCCGAGTACTCTGTCTGTTGGCTTAAGGATATGGGGAGGTGCTTCCTGACTTGTAGAAAGGATGTTTCGATGTTGCCCAGCTACAAGCTTCCAGCCCTATGCCCATTCGCATTGTATCACCATCTCAATAGCAGATTTCCCATCGGATTTGCCCAGCATCCACCTGTTCTTCCCCTGCACACTATCTCTCGACTTGTGTGTCCTCCCAGACACATGATGACTCGATAAAGATTAAAAACACAAGAAAGAAACAAGAAAAGATGGACACAAATATGGGTTCATCAGAAGATTTCATCTTGAACCTCAAGAAAAATAAAACAAAAATTAATCATCCATGCTAGGGCATGTTGCCGAAAATCTTGTAAGAAAAAGAAGGATGATTATTTAGATTTTAAACTCAAAAATTTGAATGATTTTTACCTTTCTCATTAGGGTATAAATGAACTAGAAAAGATGTTAGAGATCTTCTTTGAAACTTGAAGGCCTGGAGCTTGAATCTTGAGTTTTCATGGAGGAATCATCAAGTGTGTGTATATGTGTGTTCTTCGAATAGAGAGAGAGAAGGGAGAGAGATAATAATTTTTTTTTTCTTTGGCTTCCAAGAGAATTTTCGAGAGAGAGAGATGGAGAGAAAGACAAATGAAATGAATTTTAGCTTCCAAGATAAGACATGAAAGATTTTAATTAAATCATGAATATCATGATTATGATTCTTAGTAGGTGTTGAATATAGGGATTGAGAGAGATTTTAGGGTGGGAGAGAGAGTGAGGTCGGTGGGTGAGGGGAGAGAGATGAGAGAGATTTTCTTATTATATTTTATTACAGATAAAATTTTACCCGGTTGAAAAAGTTTTCCAGATAAAAACATCCGTATTAATTCATTTATGCTGAAAACGGTTCTAATCTCTCCTCGCCTCGTTTCCGACACTAAAAATATCTCAAACCTATCTCATGTCCCACTAAATAAATCAAGGATTCCGATTATCAAATTTTTAGGTTAAAATTCCAAATAACGGAGAAAACCTAAAAATTTACTCGGCTAAATAATCCGTCAAGGACTAAACTCTTAAAATTCTCTCATGTGATCTTGGATGAGCTTTTAAGTTATCTCAAGGGTCTTAGAATAAATTCTAGATTCAAGAGACACTAATTAGGTTAAATTCTGAGTTCGTCGGTGAATAGTATTTTCTCGGTTCCGTTACTTTTCACTGAAAAGTAAAAGTTCTCGGATTTTTCTGAAAATCATACTCATGCTCAAACCCATACAAAAATACTCAATCAATGCATCACATACTCAATCGAATAATCAAAACACACAGGGGCATTTTAGTCATTTTCAAATACATATCTTTTCTTGAAGATTCTCTTCACTACTCAAAACTCATTAATTAGGCATTTAAACACATTTAAGACATACTTAAGGGCTCTTGAAAGTTAGGGGTATTAGAGAGGAGTCGGAATGAGAAATGAAATTTAAATTTTAATTCCTTAAATTTTTCTAAGAGAAATGAAGTTAAGTTTGTTAAAAACCGAGAAATATTATTTTAAGTTGAAAAACGAACAGTGTGATATATCTGAGATAAATGTCTGTGAATACTTGATGCGATTGTGAATTGATATAGTATGATTGAAATGTGAAATATGTGAACGAGAATAGATCTCGTGTTTATTTTAAATTATTTGATTTAAAAAAATCGAGGAATTCGAGTTTAAAAGAATAATAAATTTTAATATTAATATTTGAGTAAATGTTGAATGCTCGATTATGATTGTTAATGATGAAATTATATGCCGAAGAGTCTGATGGTATAGTACTTGGATAAAAATTAATAATCGAGTGTTTAAGGAGTCGAATCGAGAAATTAGAAACCCGAGTTATGTAGAAGTCCGTTAAACGGTTTAAGATTTCGCTGTTCGCCAAACACGTAAAACTCGTCATCATATAATATTATTTTGAAGGCGTGAGTGGAGTGGAAAAGTAGGACAACGAGCAGAAAAGAATAGTCAATCTAAGCCACTTTCTAGGTAGGCTTTCTGAACTGAAACTCAACGATGAATGTGCAATTTATGCGCTTTTATTTAAAATTGATTGACTTGCCTGAGTTTCATGTTTTGGTATGTAATCCTCTACTTAATATTATGTGATGAGAATGAGTCCTTTAGACGCACGGGATGAAGTCCTGTTTGAAATAGGACGATGCATGAATTAGATTAGGTGACTGTGAGCCTTGTTATAGCCTAGCCGGTCGTTAGCCAACTGTGTGCCTTGCTTTGGTTGGGCCGGTTATGTAAAGGCTGTGAGCTTTGCTTTGATTGGGCTGGTTATGGTGCTCGAGGAGGAGACCTACTTCTCGACACCACAAGAAGATAAGACGCGTAGATGGATTCGTACCTGAGAAAATGGCTAGCTAATTTCAGAATATAAACGAAAATGTTTTAAACTGCCACAAGTCGTGAAATTCTTTTAAATAATTATTTATCTAACACTTGTGATGCAGTTGAAGGGGCAAGTTCAATTATATAGCTCTATCGAGCGAGTTTTTAAAATTATTTTTGGCATGTGTCCACTGAGTATGAAGTTTCGTACTCACGTCCTGCATGTTATTTCTAAAACGTGCAGGTTACCTCGGATGAAGAAGGATGCGGTGTGCTTGGGCGACTCGTTATTAATGAAATCCTAAATTGAAGTTTAAGCTTGAGGTTATGTATCTTCACACATATAACCTTTGGATTTTAAGTTGATGTTTATATTCCGCTACAACTTCATTATTTCGATATATCTTTGCCTTGCATGCTCGGTCCCAAAATCCATGAGCCCGTGTGCTCGAACAAGCCATTAAGTTCTTTCTGAATTCCTACCGAAACTTGTTGGAATCATCTAACAATTTATCGTATCTGATTCACCACCACTTAACGTCTAAAAGTTAAAAATTGGCCCACTTTTGAATGCAACACTTATTAATAACCAAACTTAATCCCTTAATTGGATCGATATCCAAAATCTTAACAAATGTTCGTTTCTCAGAAAACATTCAGTAATAACTCTCATTATTGTGAGCATGTTTTGGTTATTGATGCTAATATTCAATTATCGAGCAAGTTTCTTGAGTAAAAGTCAGTTGTTCCATCTCACTGTCCCTTGTATTCTAGTCGTTTTAATACATTAGAAGTCGGGATGTGACAACTTCTGTGAATACATTTGTGTATTCTCTAACCACGACGAAATCTTCTATCTTTTGCTCCCGTTCTTCATCCTTGTTGAGATACACTAGGTACGCTTGTGCACCTTTCTTTTTGAGCAACTTAATTGCTTACAACGCAGAGATAATTGGCATCTTCCTTCACTTACGCTCGATTTCGAAGAATTCAATCGGCTCTTTTTGAGGCAGTTGGAAAGAGATCTGCCTCATATCACATCGAATGGTGGAGAAGTTCTCGGTTAACCAATCCATTCCAAGAATTATATCCACGTCCCACATTTGCATGATATTCAAGGATCTAGCGGACATCTTAAGAGATCCTGCATCGAAATCTAGTTTCAGTCAAACATACTGCACAGAAGTGCTCAAACCTAAAGGGGTTGCCACCCTTATTTGCTTTCTCTACATTCAAGCCGAGGATTTCTACGCATACACTAGCTATAAACGAATGCAATGCACCAGTATCAAACAAAATGATAATGGGCACGCCCTTCAAAGATCCCATACCTGCGAGATTTCCTTGACTTTTTACTTTAGCCTTCGTATCCACTACGAACACCCTTTGATAGTGATACTTCTCATCCTGGGATGGCTACGGCTGCCGAAACGGCGGTGCCGGCGGCATTTGTGATCCTTGCTGAGGCGGCGGAGGAAACAACTCCATGCCCTTCAGCTACGGGGTAGAGTACTGATTGGACTTGCCAAACCTCTGCTGTTTATTCGGACACTGATTAGAGAAGTGTCCTACTTGCCCGCACGTATAACAATTGTTACTACCAGCTTGGCATATCCCTGAGTGTATCTGGCCACACTTGCCACAAACGGGATAACCTTGAGGTCCATTCGCTTCTTAACCATGACTCGGAAACTGAGTCCTTGGCTTTCCTTGGCTTCTTTGTTGGTGTTCTTGCCCTTTCCATGGTTTCTTATTCTGCCGACTTCCATGATTCTATTTTCCTTTTATTTTCGGATACTGGTCTTGACTAGGGTTTTAAGGGTTTGCAGCTGTTAGGTTTGGGCATGGAGGTGCCGTCACTTGAATCGACTTCTTAGGCTGCATTGCCAGTTCCATGTCGAGTGCTTGGTTAAGCGTCTCAGCATACGTCAGATCTTTCTGACTAGCCAGAATGACTCGGAATTCTTGCTTTAGGCCGTTTCTGAACAATTCGCTCATTTTCTTATCAGAATCGACTTTGTCTTTAGCGTAATGAGCCTAATCGCAGAATTCTCGGTCGTAGTCTACAACAGACTTCTTTCCTTGACGAAGAGCTGCGAACTCTATCGCCTTGTGCTTCTTGTAGCTTCTTGGTATGTACTTCTCAAAGAGTGCTTCCTTAAAATCTTCCCAAGTCAGTTCTTCGAGCTGCTCGGAGGTCATCATTCTTTGCTTTGCTTCCCACCAGAAGTCAGCTGAGCCCTTAAGTTGGTACGTCATACACAACAAACGCTCTTTGTCTTCACAGCGCAGAAAATTATAGATGCGTTCTAAGGCACGCACCCAATCTTCGCCATCAACGGGACTTCCTTTCCCATCAAAAGTGGGAGGGTTTTGATGCAAAAACAACTATTTAATTCTTCTCTATTCTAGCCGAGGTTGAGGTGAAGATTCTCTTTGACCTTCTTCCTCGACTCTTTCCCTTGGAGGCATCTTACACTTCCTACAACAGGCCTTACTTAAAACAAGGGAGCTTCTTCCTGAAGGATAAATATCTTGGTTTCTACTCTCTTATTCTACTAGCTTTTCAAGCTTATTCTATCATCTCAGACAATAACCATTGCCTCAAACACATCATTCATTCATGACATAAAGTCATATCATACTTTCATCACATACTTTTCATCTCATGCTTTTCATACATTCATATTCTTCATGTCAACATATTTCACATGATCATCATGCTTAACATTTTTCATAAAAGCATCATACTTGACATAACATTTCATATCATGACATATCTTGTCATAAACATCATACTTGGCATGTTATAACATCATGCTTAAAATTATACTTGGCATTTCTTACTTATCATAACATAATCATGCTTGTCATTTCATATTCTTCATAACATAGCATGCTTGTCATTTAATAGCATATAATTAACTTTTCATGGCATAATCATCATAACATGATCATAACATACTGCCATGCTTTCATACTCATGCATTGTGCTCATGCATCATGCTCATACATCATACTCATGCATTGTGCTCATGCATCATGCTCATGCTTCTAAGTTCTTTCTTTTCTTTTCTTTACTAAAGCAAGGGGTATGGTAGCTAATCCATCCTATCTAGGTTAGACAAGACAAACTACTCTTCTACTTATTCACCACTGCTACTACTACTACTACTCAAGGCAAGCAACTGCGGATCTTCGACTCCAGACACGCAGTCTGACAGCTCCCCGTCGCTAGGGTCCTCCTCCTCAAGTGGCTCCACGAAGAACATATCCATCATATCATCGATAACAAGGTCGCCCTCCAGAGGTAGCTCCTCAACCGGATCCTCATCATCATCCTCGATCTCGATCAAGTCTATAGAAATGGCTTGAAAGAGAACAATGGCAAACGGTGCTCCACCCTCTGGGATAGGCTTTGGTGCTAGGGGCACGCCAAAGCAAAACTCGGTTGGTAGGGCTCCCTCTGTGATGTATTGTGTAAGTAGCGTCACTAACGTGGTGCCAGCCTAGATAACTCTCTACCTGAGAGTGAGCAAAGTCGTGCCACTCTTTTGGCAGTCGAGAAACTAGATGATCAATAGCATCAACTCTATTGATATCGTAATATTGTACTTTCTTCCATATCTGATGATATCGTGCCAAAGCTACAGACAACGGCTCGCCCGGTCCTATCTGGAACAAGAGGTACTCTCGCAACTCCTCTTTGCGTTGGTCACCCATCCTGTTGAAGGAAAATGGGTCGACACCACTGAATCCATAAGTCGAGTCGCGTACGTTGACGTGGCTCCTCGATCGTTGTTGCGTCGAAATAGTGCGGCTCGATCGATTCTATTCTAAGAGCACTTATCTTATGTTGTTCGAAAAGGCATTCTTGCTCTTACAGTGATTGAACAATACATGCATACAAAACTTTAAATGACATCATACTTCAAACTTTTAAACTTCTAAACTTTCAAACTTTTCAACTTCTTCAAACTTTCAAACTTTCTTTAAACCTTTCATACTTTCTTTAAACTTTCAACTTTCAACATTGAAACTTTACTCAAAGGCTTTCAATCTTTCACTTTCATACTTGCATTCATGCATTGACAGATACGAAACCTTTTAAAACAAAGCACTTTAAAGAAATCTTTTTAAAAGATCTTACCTATAACGTTGGAGGAGATGAGGCGCTCAGATTCCCTTTTTAGAACATAGGCTTATACTTGAATAAGAAATATAGAATTCAAGAACTTCAAGTATGAATTCTTAAAACAAATAAATCAGAGCACGTTCTAAAACCTTGGCTTTGATGCCAACTGTAACAATCCACCCCGCCTAACTACTACTTTTGGAAGGGTGGATTGAAACCATATCACGATCTTATGCCGGTTCTAGAGTGAAGATGACCAGAATGGGTGTGTAAACACAAAATATGTATTTATTCAAATAAATATAAGATTGTATACAAATATAGTAATTTCGAATATGCGGGTTCAATCTCTATCTCATCCCCGGATTCTTCTATCTACTTTGACCCTCGAAAAATCTTCAAGTAGCCCTTGAGATTTGTTGTAGAAGTATGCCTCCTAGATCTTCTTGGACTTGATCTTCAAGCTTTGTAACGTTGATACGGATGACTTTCGAAGTAAATGTTGACCTTTGATTTGATCTTTGACTTGATGACGTTGACTTGAGCTTTGAGGTTGATGGAGTTGACTTGAGCTTTGGGGTTGATGGCGTTGATGCGGAGGACGTTCGCCTTATTTCCAAAGTAACGTTGAGCGTCGAGCTTTATAATGTTGACTTGGAGGACTTCCGCCTTGTTTCCAGATCAAACGCCACTTGAGATATTTCCACCGAAGAACGCCTTGAATCTCGCGAGGACACCTTGAATATTGAGAGGGAATCTTGGAGAATTTCTCTCTTCAATTCTTGAGCTCTTGAAGATGATTTTTTAGGTGTGATTTGAAGTTGTGTGGAGACCTCTATTTATAGGGAAAAATATGGTGGACTTGGTGGGCTTTTGGGATCCATCATGGGCTTGAAGGATGAGGTGGCGCAATTTTATTGGCTCTTAATATTGATGTATATCATTTACTTGTTGCCAAAGAAATAGATATTTATCACCATATAAAGACATATTTATCAATTAAATAACTTATTTTAATACGGATATCTATAAGATTCCATCATCAAATAAATATAAATAATTAATAAATATTTCTTAAATTTTCGGTTCCTACAAATGCCTCCTCGAGACTTGTTTATGGACGACTTGTCATGAAACTGAATGAGTGTCGATAAATTTGAATTTACTAGATAGTTTATACTCATATTAAGGAATTCTTGGATTTGATAGAAAGTTTAAACTCGTTTCAAGGAGTTTTGCATATGTTAGAAAGTTTATACTCATTTCAAGGAGTCTTTAATTTGAACTTGATTTTAGATAGTTTATGCTCGTATCAAGGAGCTTGATGGACTTGTAAACTTTTTATACTCGTGTTTAGGAGTTTATAGACCTTTTATACTTGTGTCAATGAGTCTTCACTTATTTTGGATTCGTAAACATTTTATACTCGTGTTAAGGAGTTTATAGACCTTTTATACTCGTATCAATGAGTCTTTGACTTAGACGAAGAATTTAATTATAATTTTAAGGAGGGCGCCGTACACGGTTTATACTCATGCAGGTCAGGAGTAATATGCAGTTTAGGCTCATGCGTCATGGAGCATTGTAGACAGTTTAGGCTCTTATCAAGGAACGATTTAGACAGTTTAGACTCTTATCAAGGAGCATTGTAGACAGTTTAAGCTCTTATCGAGGAGCACTTGAAGTTATTTGATCAAAAAGTTTAGATGGTTTTTGCTCGCATCTAGGAGCTATGTAGATAGTATAGGCTCTTATCAAGGAGCGTTGTAGACACTTTAAGCTCTTATCAAGGAGCACTTGAAGTTATTTGTTTGAAAAGTTAAGATGGTTTTTGCTTGCATCTAGGAGCTATGTAGATAGTTTAGGATCTTATCAAGGAGCGCTGACTTTATGGATTCTACCAAGTATTAAAAGATTGATTTTTTGCATCTTCTTCGCCTTCACTTGTAGCTTCTTCATCACTTGAACTTTGTTTAGGAGTGACGAAGGGCGGTCGTTACACTCTTCGCACAAATAAATTTATAAAACACCTCTTTCCCAACAAGGTAGTAGTTAATGGCAAGTGGGGTCAATCCCAAGGGACTTGGCGTAGATCTGCTCTTCAGGTAGTACTCAACAAAAGGTGTTTGGTCGAGATGTATCTCAATATCCTGTAACTCAACAAGTAAAATATCAAATAACAAAGAAGTTTAAATTGGGATTTCGAATCAATGAACCTAATTACTCATTACTTGTTCATTGGTGCAAAGATATTCAATTACTTGATTTCATTACTTGGTTTAAGACAAAGATTAGTTTATACTCTAATGGTCACGAAGTCACGATATAAACACACTAAGCCTATGTCTATCCAATTTTATAAATCTCGACCAGAAGGCAAGATCTCCTCTTTTGATCAACAAAGTCACAAAGACACTTCAGTAACGATGTTGCCCAAAAGGCATTAAGAATAAACAGACCCAAGACAGTCAAGAGGTAGGTCAATATCGACTGCTCTCCAACACTCTTTACCTTCTTGAGCACGAGAGACTCTCTCGAGTTTAATCCCAATTCTGTTAATGACTTAATCTCAATAGTTAGATGGTGATAATATCAATTAAGTCTAGACTTATTCCTAAGTGTTTCGGGAATAAAAATAAACAACGAACTTACACAATTCGACCTCACAAGTTTTGAACGAGTAATTAAGATCACGTCATCTACATACAACCCAAATAATAAATTTAGCTAGGCATAATCTTAAATAAAAACACAAAACATATAAGGGAAATCATGCTTGAAATTAAACTGGAAAAGGTTGCTCCTCAAAATCGTAAGTCAGCAACTAAGGTCTTGGCTTCAAGCCAACAACTAAAAACTAGTGCAGAAATACTGAAAACGAAATATTAAAGCAAATTAGCACGTAGGAGTTGTTTATTCCTCCCTTTCACTCAAACGAAAATGCAGAACTAAGCTAAATATTTTCATTGATTAGGTTTACCTAGGATAAGGAAATAAATCTTCGATTCTTATCCTCTTCCTTGGAGAAAAAGAAATCTGCAGCTGCTCCGACTACATCTTGACTTCGACATCTACATCCTGTATCACTTCCTATGCTGACCGAGATCATGGCTCCTCCGGGTACTTTGGCTTCAACGATATGGGGAGGTGTTTACTGACTTGTAGACTGAATAGAACGTTGTTGCCCAGCTATAAGCTTCCAGCCCTATGCCCGTTTGCATTGTATCGCCATCTCAGCATCTCAACAACAGATTTTCACCGGTTTTGCCCAAGATCCCACCTGTTCTTCCCTGCACACCATCTCTCGACTTTGTGTCCTCCCAGACACATTTTGACTCGATAAAGACTAAAAAAAACAAGAAAAAACACCAGATAAGATGGACACAAATATGGGTTCATCACACCCACACACTTGAATTACACTTGCCCTCAAGTGTACAGTTGCGATTTTGCTCAAGACTCAAACACAGAAAAGACAAATCAAGAACACAGACTCAATAGATTAGCATGTCAATAATATCAACAATAGGTCAAGATAGAGTTATTGGGCAACAAGGGTATCCTCATCAGCACTCACTCTGAAGTGTATATGGTTAAGTGTATACGCTCTTGACTAATATCAACAATATTTTTTCCATAGGCTTGCCTGCCCTCTACATCTCTGTTTCTTTGAACAAAATCAGAATTACTTATCCTTAGGTCTTTATCGGGTTGTAACGTGGCTTAAGGCAAAAGGTAGGAAAAGATAGGAACTGACTATGTCAAAAAGAACTTAGTCTCTTGGGAAACAAGATGCCCTTGACTCCTTACTCCTCTCAAACACCACATCGGCCCTAGCACACTTATTCTTTCAAGACTTTTATTTTGTTTTTTTTTTTTACTTTTTCTTTCTTTTTCCTTTTTTTTAAATCCTTAAGCCAACACCTCTATAATAGGTGATATTGCCCAGCAAGCACTACCCAACATTTTCCTTTCATCCCTTCTTCTTCTAGACTTGAGTTATTGACCGGGAAGGCTTATAAATTCAGGCTACTATAAGTGAATCGAAAGAATTATCATCAAACTCAAAGGGGCTAGGAAAGGATAAATGTCAAGGCATTTTGGCCAATGGCTAATTCGAACAAAAATGCCTAATTCATCTAAGCAATTCGACAAAGTTACATGAAGTTTCAATAAGAGATGCAGGCAAGTTCTAGATCAACAAGTCTCAATTAGTCATTATCACACAAGAAAGAAATAAATGCTGCACATGTATATAGCATTCAACAGCCCAAAACCTCACAGTTCTTGCCCAATATCTCATTCCGTCCTACCTATCTACATATGGCATCAACATACCTATCATGTCAACATATTGATCAACAACTTAAACACAATTTAAAAACACACAAAACAGACCTACATCCCAACATCATACTCACTTTGCCTTACGCAAAGTGAGTATGATGTTGGGCATCAACATACATAAAAAAAACTGACTCAACAAATAAATCAACAACGATCCCACCCACGCACTTTGCTTTCAGAAAAGTGAGTGAGATCGTGACCAATTTGCTGGGCAAATTGTGGGTGAAAGCAATAAGAACACCTTCTCGACCAACAAGACACAACAGAAAATAAAACACAAAACAAGACTCGACAACAAAATACAAAAACGAGAAAAACAAAAACCTAAACTAACACAAAAGTGGGAGGAACATAAAATCAAAGAGAAGATTCAGGCGGGTACCTGAATCCTTGGTGTGCAAAGAATATCAGTTGAGCATCCCTAATCTCGGTCAACAACTTCTCCATGTTGGCCAGCCTGGTCTCAACCTCGATGTTGGGCGGCACTGCCATACTGTGGCTTGCCTCCTCCTTCTTTACCAAGGGCGGACGTCTGGTGGATTCAATCGCTTTTGTGGATCTCTCACGGGAACAATATCCTCCTCAAGCAAAATGTGATGAACACAATCCATAGGGTTAATGCCTTTGATATCGGCCAATATCCACCCTATTACCTCCTTGTATTTGCTTAGCACCTCACCAACTCGGACTTCCTCCATGCACGATAGCTCTGAAGATATGATCACGAGCAAAGTCTCATTTTTTCCAAGATATATGTATTTTAGGTGCTTGGGCAAAGGTTTTAGCTCCAACGTAGGGGCCTTTTGCAGTGATGGCACCAACCTATCCTCCAACTTCAACTCAGGGATGTTGAGTGGTTCGAACCCCTGAGGTTGCATGTTGCCTGGAATCCTAGCATAACTGCATTCCTCTACATCTACTGGTTCATCGTTCTGGGCAAGATCCTCTTCTGTCTGCGAGCTGGCATCCTACTCAAGAACTATCTGTTGCCAGAATTCCTCCACTATCTCCTCGGTCTCATCATGGGGTAGTTCCTCAAGTTCCTCATCAAACTCATTACGGGGCTTTTTCTCACCTTCGTCCTGATCCACATCTTCATTTCTAAAGAAATTATTAGAAGTTTGGCACTCCTCCAACTTCTCATCCTTGAAGTAGTCTTCATCGGTGGAGTAGTCGAAACTGTGCCCATGGACTGACTCCTCCCAGAAATCTCTATCACTTTCATACTCATCATCTTCAGAGAATTCCATTATGGCACCATCTGCCTCATCATCCTCATGCTGGTCAAGATCCAGGTCGAGATCCTGAATGAGATTGAGATCCATCTGGATTACATCCTCGTTGTCTTCAAAGAAACAACTTAAATTATTCAACGTCTCCACTCGTTCACCACGTGCATTGAGGGTGTTGAGGTGCTCCATGGCATCATTCTGATTTTGCCTATAAGCATCGAACTCTACTACCTCTCTAGCTACCTAAACTGTCAACTTCCCAGTATCACAATCGACTTGGTGCGTGCTGTCCTTAAGAACGGCCTCCCGAGCAAGATCATTAGATTCTTGGCTGCTTTCTTTCCCATATCAAGAACATAGAAGTCGGCTAGGAACAGAAGATCCCCCACCCTTACCAACACTTCCTCCAAAACGCCATCATGGTAGACTGTGGACAAGCCCGCCAATTGAATGGCAACATGGGTAGGAGAAAGAGGTCCAAACCTCATCTCATCAAACATGGCCCTCGGCATTACATTTATCAAAGCTCCAAGGTCAAGCATCGCCTTGGGTATTGATGTAGTACCAATTGTGCATGGGATAGCGAACATGCCAGAATCCTTCTTCTTGATCGGGATGTGGGGATTCATGGGTGCTGATACATTCTCTACATGGAAACGAGCATTATTAGGGTACTTAGTCTTCTTCAAACACATCTCTCGCACAAACTTTGCACACTTTGGCATGGATTGTAATGCCATCAATAATGGAAGGTGGATCTCCACTTTCTTGAACACATTCATCATGTCCTCCAACTCCTTCTGATCACGATCGCGGGCAAAACGTCTTGGGAACGGGGTTTTTGCCTTAGCAGGGTGAGGAACGGTCCTCTTGGCCAAATCCTCTACCTCTCTTTCAGCCTTCAAAGAGTCTAACAACTCATCATCTTTATCGAATCCCAGCCTTGACCTCTCTATCTTCACGTAATCAAACAAGACTTCATCCTCCTCATTATCGAAGACGGGATTCTTATTGGTTTTATCCCTTCTTCACGCTTTGCCTTCAGCTCCTCGTAGATTTCATTAATATCTTTAGTACTCATCTTGGCTTCCTCTACTCGAACAGGTTCCTTTGGTTGGGTCTTGGGCAACAACTCTCACAATGCCTTCCCACTTCGCAAAGTCACAGCATTTACTTGCTCCTTGTTGATCTCTACTTGGGCAGGAAGCCTTCTATTCTTGTCATCTACAAGCCTTGACAAGGTTTGGTTTATGTGAGTCAATTGAGCTTGAAGATTATTCGACCGACCTCGACTTTCTAGTTGAAAGTTCTCAAAATCCCTCCTCAGCCTTTGGTTTTCGTTGGTAAACCGATCAATGGTCTCCTTCATGAACTCCGTCTTGGTTGGTTCTCGATGTGGAGGAACATAGTTATGTTGTTGTTGAGGTGGTTGTTGAGGTGGATGAATGTATTGTTGTTGTTGCTGAATCGGTTGCTACGGTTGTTGGTGGGCATGAGGTATTTGATAGTGGTTGTTGTCATACCTCAGGTTCTCGTGCTGGTTCTGCCTATAGCCGAAGTTGTTGCCATAGTTGTTGATATTGCTATATTGGAACCTTTGTTGCCCACCGCCTTGCTGGTTCTGACCTATTGCCTTCACCTCCTCTCCTTCTTCCACGAACCAACTAAGACATTTTGAGGTGATGTGGGATGTTGCCTGACATGCTTTGCATTTCTTTATGGCTCTTTGAACTTCCTTGCCATCTACCTTCTTATTCAAGGCTTCTATCTGACCATCCATCTTGGCCATGAATACTTTCATGGTATTGACCAAGTTGTCTGAACTGCCTTTGTTGCCTTTATACCCCTCTTTCGGGATATCATCTTCTTCTCGTGATTGTTCCTCCATTGCTCCAATTCTCTTAAACACCTCCGAAGGTGATTGATCACATATTGCTCCTCCACAAGCTGCAATTATCCATTTCCTATCGAATGCCCTCAATCCTTTTAAGAAGTATTCAATCAAGTCAATGTCCTGAATTCGATGTTGAGAACATATTGCTTTCAACTTCTTGAATCTTTCATAGTAGTCATATAGCGACTAACTTTCACCCATCTTGATCGAGGAAATGGCATTCCTCCCACTTTGTATCCAGCCAACGGGTATGTACTTGTCAAGAAAAGACTACTGCATCTTTTTCCAGGTGTCAATGCTTCCCTCTGGCAAAGCGTAGAGCCACTCACATGCTCCATCTAGCAGTGAAAATGGGAATGTGAGTAACCTTACGTAGTCGGGAAACATATCTCGGGCAGCATCTCATTCTCGGACAGCATCTCGGGCAGGAGGGACATTGTTCCTCACAGTGCTGATCGCCATCTCAAAGTCTTCAAGATGGGTTTGAGGGTCTTCTCCAGGATGATTGCTGAACTTGGGCAATATCTGTATCAGCGAATGTTTGAGCTCCCAGTTGCCATTGATGGTGGGCAACTGGATAATTGAAGGTCTGATTCCCTTGTCGTCAGGGAACATAATCTGATGGATGGTTTTCTCTTGTTGTCCTGCCATGGTTGTTGATGTCTCTGCTTCTGAACTGGATGTTGACTCCTCGCTGTCTGTACTCGCTGTTGAGCAAGAATTGTCTTCTTGATCAATATCCTGACCTTCTATCAAGCACGGGGGCTTTGAAGGTTCGTTGACACCTTCCTCTAGATCTTTCTTCTTCTTGCGTAGTTCTGCTCGATTTCTCCTAGATATCACCTCTGGGCATACACCGTGATCTTGTGGATCTCCGTCACTCCATAGATGTGGCTTGGGCATAAACCGCGCTCAACTCAAGCTAGAAGAGCACACTAGCTTAAAACCAAGTCCCCGGCAACGGCACCAATTAGACGAAGGGCGGTCATTACACTCTTCGCATAAATAAATTTATAAAACACCTCTTTCCCAACAAGGTAGTAGTTAATGGAAAGTGGGGTCGATTCCAAGGGACTTGGCGTAGATCTGCTCTTCAGGTAGTACTCAACAAAAGGTGTTTGGTCGAGATGTATCTCAATATCCTGTAACTCAACAAGTGAAATATCAAATAACAAAGAAATTTAAATTGGGATTTCGAATCAATGATCCTAATTACTCATTACTCGTTCATTGGTGCAAAGATATTCAATTACTTGATTTCATTACTTGGTTTAAGACAAAGATTAGTTTATACTCTAATGGTCACGAAGTCACGATATAAACACACTAAGCCTATGTCTATCCAATTTTATAGATCTCGACCAGAAGGCAAGATCTCCTTTTTTGATCAACAAAGTCACGAAGACACTTCAGTAACAATGTTGCCCAAAAGGCATCAAGACAATCAAGACGTAGGTCAATACCGACTGCTCTCCAACACTTTTTACCTTCTTGGGCACGAGAGACTCTCTCGAGTTTAATCCCAAATTCTATTAATGACTTAATCTCAATAGTTAGATGGTGATAAAAACAAATAACGAACATACACAATTCGACCTTACAAGTTTTGAACAAGTAATTAAGATCACGTCATCTACATCCAACCCAAACAATAAATTTAGCTAGGCATAATCTTAAATAAAAACATAAAACATATAAGGGAAATCATACTTGAAATTAAACAGGAAAAGGTTGCTCCTCAAAATCGTAAGTCAACAACTATGGTCTTGGCTTCAAGCCAACAACTAAAAACTAGTGCAGAAATACTGAAAACGAAATATAAAAGCAAATTCGCCCGTATGACTTGATTGAATGTGTGGCGGACGGTGGTACGATGCTACCAAATTTTAAAATTGTACCTTGCCACCACGGTGGTGTCGGCGGCGGTGGCGGACCATGGTACGATGCTATGAAATTCCAAAAATCGTACCTCGTCCTCGCGGTGGTGGCGGCGGCGACAGAATAGGTGGCGGTCGATGGTACGATGCCACAAAATTCCGAAAATCGTAACTCACTGCCGCGGTGGTGATGGTGGCGGTGGCAGAATGAGTGGCGGCGGTGGTATGATGCTACAAAATTCTGAAAATCGTACCTCACCGCAGCGGTGGTGGTGGCGGCGGTAGCAGACGATGGTACAATGCTACGAGATTCCGATTCGTACCTCGCTGCCGCAGTGGTGGTGGCAGCAGTGGCGAACGGTGGTACGATGCTACGAGATTTTGAAAATCGTACATCGCCGCCGCGGTCGTGGCAACGACGGTGGTGGACGGTGATACGATGCTACGAGATTCCGATAATCGTACCTCGCTGCTGCAGTGGTAGCGGCGTCAGTGGTGGAATGAGTGATGGACGGTGGTATGATGCTACGAGATTCGGAAAATTGTACATCATTGTCGCAGTGGTGGCAACGGCAGTGGTGGAGACGATGGTACGATGCTACGAGATTCCAAAAAATCGTATCTCGGTGGTGGCGGCGGTGGCGGAATGAGTGGTGGACGGTGATACGATGCTAGGAGATTCTGAAGTAAGT
>CM055956.1:25675872-25782649 GCA_029490685.1 Schizonepeta tenuifolia
AAGCATCACAGGATGCAACAAGTTCTCTCTTCCGGACCAATCGTCATTAAAGAAGGAATAGCTCGCACTCCCACAAATCCTAACGATGGAGATACAGTGGTGGAGTATGTGGAGAAACAGCCAGAAGACTACTCTCCAGAGGAGGCCAAGGTGAGCCAGTTGGATATCTGGGCTCAGAGCACAATAATGTCCACAGTTGGATAAGATTATCTGCCTTGGATAGAGAAGTGTGAGACCGCAAAAGAGATGTGGGACATCCTGGCATCGTTAAGTGAAGGGAGCGATGAGACAAAGGAAAACAAGTTCTCACATGCATGTCAAGATTTCGACAACTTCAGTCTACGACCTGATGAGACTATTGATCAGCTAGAACTCCGGTTTATGGACATCATCAGAAGAATCCAGTCCATCCGAAGAGGAAAATATACACTAAGAGAAATCAATCTCAAAGTGTTGCAAGCTCTACCGGCTAAGTGGGATACTTTCACCAATATCCATGAGAGCCGAGCTGACCTTGGTGAAATGGGAACTGAAAGATTGTTCTCAATCTTAAAAGGAAATGAGTATAAGGTCAACAGGAGGAGATCGCAGTCCTCAGGTCAGACAAGTAGAATTGAGGATGTTGGGTCAGCCTCAAAGTCAGTTGCTCTCCGAGCTGACTACTCGAAATCAAGATCATCGAGGCCAACCAGATCGGCTGACACGACTGCAAAGGAGACAAGCAGAGAGGAACTGCAACAGAACATCGCAGCTCTGTCAAAGAAGCTAGCCGACATGGACACTCGGTTCAGGAAATACAAACGATTATACAAATCAAACCGAAATCGAGATAGCTCGAAGCCAGTCACTAATGGTTGCTTCGAATGCGGTAAGAAAGGACACTTCAAAGCTGACTGCCCAGATCTATCGAAGAAAGAGAGAGATGCATTGAGGGCCAAGCAAACTGCAAAGAACAAGGCCATGGTAGCAGAAGAAGCATGTGACGACATGGACATCTTCACAGACACTGAAGATGAGGATGAACTGACCTCTACCAACAACGTCATCAGTCAGGATCAATGCCTCATGGCACTTGGAACCAACCAAGATGATATTGAGGTACAATCTAATCCTGCTCAGTTAAACTCTTCCAATACTTCTAACATGCAGGAATCTCTGAACGATGAGTTGGAACCCTCCTGGAATCATTTTCAAGAACTCAGTGAGGAGCTGCATCATCAATCGGTTGAGTTTAAGAGTCTTCAAGCTCAGTTCGCCAAACTTGAAGATTCCTTAACCGAAAAGGACGATCTGATCAAAAGTCAAACCGAGGAGATTGAGAATCTCAAGAGTCAACTGAACAAGGCTAAGGCTCCAGCTGATGAGGAGTTGACAAAGCAGAACAATGAACAACAAGATCAGTTGAAAAATCAAGAGGCTCAGATTGAACAGCTGATAAAGAAGTCAGATGGACAAACCGAACAGATAACTGTACTCGTCAAGGAGTTGCAAACTGAGAAGGACAATCTAATTAAGCTGTATCAGTCATTCAAGATCATAGAGAATCTTATCAGTTATAGTAGACAGATGGATAACGTGTCAGGACTCGGCTATGATGTTGTCAAGGATACTGGGATTCCACCAGCAACCTTCATCAAAGCTGTAGAAGTCACAGCTGTCGAGCCAGACACAGCTGAGTCTCCTGAAGCTAAATCAACCTCCACCTCTCAGCAAGTTCAACCGACCAATAGGATTACAACTGAGAAGGGAAAAGGAGTAGCTGATGTAGGACAGAATGTTCCATCGGTTGGGATATCAACCGAGGGGGAATGTTCCAAAAGTCAGAAGCGGAATCAGAGGCGTCGAAGGCACAACCGCAACCGAACTCAGAATCAGAGCCGACCTCTGCATCAACCTCAAAGTCAACATCAGAAGGAATAGAACCGACCTCAGAACAGACATGGGCTCAATCATCTGAATCAACAGCGGTTCCAACATCAGTTCGACCAAAGGTTCCAACCGAGTCAACCAATGAGGAACTGGTCAAACAACTGGAGATATTCATGCCATAATATGAATCATCATCAGGGCATGAATAGGTACAGACAACCCTCAGGAAGTTGGAATCATAATCAGCCACAAAGATTCCAACATGGCGTCCGACCTCACAGACAAACTCAACATGATAAGAATCGCCATCAAAACAGGGGGAAAGCCTCACCTCCTAAAGCTCAACATGGGAGAAATCCAACTCCTTCCAAGAAACAGAACATCACTACTAACAACAAGCCTAACGATAACCGAAGTGTTATTATAGTTGATGATGAAGGAAAAGTAATCTGGAATGATAAATCCATCCGAGTTTACAGGGAAAAGCGATGCACAGTTCCAGCGGGAACTGGTTCTAACCTTCCAGGACCCAACTGAAATTGGGGACCTAAGCGAGTTTCTCTTTGCAGGTGCAGGAGAAACAGCTGAGGAAGAAGAAGGCGTCTGCTACAATGTGGGTGATGGATAGTGGATGCTCGAAACACATGACGAATCTGAAGGATTTGCTTGGAAGTTTCGTGGAGAAAGAAGGTCCATCAGTTACTTTTGGTGATAACTCAAAAGGTTATACCAGAGGTTACGGTACCCTTGAAACCAATCATGTTTCAATTTCTAATGTCTCTTATGTTGATGGATTGAAGCATAACCTGCTCTCCATCAGCCAATTATGTGATAATGGTTTCTCTGTCAAGTTTGATGCACATGGTTGCAGAGTTAAAGATGTCGGATCAAAATAGGTGATATTGTTGGGAAATCGATCACCAACAGGGAATGTCTATTACGCTGACTGGAACAGCAGCCTCCCTGACACCTGCCTGTTATCAAAGAGAAGTTCTGATGTGAGCTGGCTGTGGCACAAAAGGCTCAACCATCTGAACTTCAAGACGATGAACCGACTCGCCAGACAAGAACATGCAAGAGGCATACCTAACCGAGTGTTTTCAACAACACACATCTGCAGTGCATGCCAGCTGGAAAAGCTCACTAGATCCTCCTTCCGGTTGAAGTCAACTCCCTCAACCGACCGAGTGTTACAGCTGATCCATATGGATCTCTTCGGGCCAGTTACACCAAAGAGCATTAATGGCAACGAATATACATTGGTCGTAACTGATGATTACTCGAGGTACACGTGGACCATTTTTATGCGTCACAAGAGTGAAACCCAAGATGAGCTGCCCAAGCTGATGGATCGGATATCGAACCAACAAGAGATGAAGATCATTTCTATCCGATTAGATCGTGGAACTGAGTTTCTAAATGAAACCATCATCAAGTATAGCGAGAAAAATGGAATAACCCATCAAACATCACCCGTGCGTACTCCGCAACAAAATGGAGTAGCTGAGCGAAGGAACAGAACGCTGAAGGATGCAGCCACATCCATGTTAGCCAGCTCAGCTCTACTAAAGAGATTTTGGGCTGAAGCGATCAACACTGCATGCTACACTCAAAACCGGTCTCTTCTAACCAAGCGATTGGGAAAGACACCATATGAGCTATGGAGACGCAGGAAGCCAGATATTTCTTATTTTCGCGTCTTTGGTTCTAAGTGTTATATTCACAACAATGGGAAGACTCAGTTGAAAACTTTTGATGCCAAAGCTTCGAAGGGCATATTTCTTGGATATGCTGCTCGAATCAAGGCATACAGAGTTTTCAACAACAGCTCTCGTGTTGTGGAAATAACACCTCATGTTAGTTTTGATGAATCTACCTTTGAGTGCAGGGAACAGGTTAAAGGACAACAAGCAGATCCAACTGTTCCACCAGTTCTCACCAGATCGCAAGCTCTAAGGGAAAAGAACCTAGCTGAACCACTGGTTTGGGAAACTGAGGATGAGGATCCATACTCCTCTGAAGATGAATGCGAAGACCCCAGCACATCCCAAGGGGGAACTTCAGCTGATGTTCCTCCAACTGCTTCAGCATCCGAAGCCCAACCGAGTTCGGTTCAACCTAATACCAATGTTGAGGATCCAAACTCAACAGCTGATCAATCACCAGCTCTAAAGACTCCAACTCAGATTTCAGAACAGCCACAGTTGGAAGAAGAAGGAAGACGCAACCGAAGATGGTATGAAGTTCATTCCACTGACAACATCATCGGCGATCCAACCGAGGGTGTGCGTACAAGGAGCCGAGTTGCAAATCCAGAATCAACTGAAGAAAACTCCAACACTTACGCCCAATATGCTGAGGAGTTGGCAGTTCTAGAGGAGTTCGAGCAAGCTGGAGATGTTGCCATGATTTCTTGCTTTGTAGCTGATGTACCAGAACCGAAGAATGTTGGGGAAGCTCTCAACTGTGTTCACTGGACAACAACCATGCAAGAAGAACTGAATGAGTTTCTACGCAACTGTGTATGGGAGTTGGTGGAAAGATCAAATGGTGTCAAGGTGATTGGATTGAAGTGGATTTTCAAAAACAAGAGAGACGCCATTGGATTCATAGTGAGGAATAAGGCAAGGTTGGTAGCTCAAGGATACTGCCAACAAGAAGGAATCGACTTTGAAGAATCTTTCGCGCCTGTTGCAAGGCTGGAAGCCATCCGAATCTTTCTAGCTTATGCCGCACATCACAAGTTCAAAGTGTATCAGATGGATGTGAAATGTGCATTCCTCAACGGAGATATCAAGGAAGATGTATATGTTGAACAGCCTCCAGGTTTTGAGACTGGAGATGGAAGAGTGTACAAGTTGAAGAAAGCTATCTATGGTCTAAAGCAAGCACCAAGGGCCTGGTATGACACTCTTTGTGGTTTTCTACTGAACTCGGGATTCAAACGAGGATCAGTTGACAAAATCCTGTTCACCTTCAAAGTTGGAGAAGATATACTTGTTGTGCAAATCTACGTCGATGACATCATCTTCGGTTCCAAGTCAGAGGAACTGTGCAAGAAATTCTCAGATCTCATGAAGGAGAAGTTCGAGATGTCAATGATGGGCGAGATGAATTATTTCCTTGGATTACAAGTGAAGCAGTCACCAGAAGGAATTTTCATCAATCAGTCTAAGTATACAAATGAGCTCATCACCAAGTTCAGATTGCAGACAAGTAAGACCACGAGGATCCCAATGAACACTAACTGGAAGATTGAACCCGGAGCTGAAGGAAAGCTCGTAGATGCCAGCCAGTTTAGAGGGATCATTGGTTCACTGCTATACCTAACTACCAGCCGACCAGACATATCATACACAGTTGGAGTGTGTGCTCGATTCCAAGTTCAGCCAAGAGAAGCACACATGTTGGCAGCAAAGAACATCATCAAGTATCTGAAGGGAATTGTTAATGTTGGATTGTGGTATCCAACTGATGACAATATCCAGCTGACTAGATACTCAGATGCAGACCTAGCAGGAGATCGGTTGGACAGGAAGTCTACCTCTGGACACTGTCAATTCATGGGTAGCAAGCTGGTTTCATGGTTCTCCAAGAAATAAGCATGTGTTGCTACATCTACAACCGAGTCGGAGTATATGGCTGCCGGAAGCTGTTGCATGCAAGTATTGTGGCTAAAGCAACAGCTGAGAGACTATGAAGTCTCAACTGGACAGGTTCCAATTCATTGTGATAGCTCGAGTGCCATAGCTATCTCACTGAATCATGTTCACCACTCTCGGACAAAGCATATCGACATTCGTCATCATTTCATCCGAGATCATATTGAGAAGAAGGGTGTGTCCATGGAGAAGATTCCAACTGAGATTCAGAGAGCTGATATTTTCACCAAACCTCTACCTGAAGCCCGGTTCAAGATGTTGTGTGATCTTCTTGGACTATTGGATCCATCAGATGAAGAGTCATCCGAGCTGCAGAGGATCTATCCGAGATGAAGAGTCAGATATCCATCTGAGGGGCAAGCTTAGATAAAGGGGGAATCTCAGATACGGATTGCCAACTGAAGACATCAAACATCAGCTGAACAGACGAACTCGAGTCAGCTGATGGTATGCTGCAACAATGGATCAGACGTCAGCTGAACAGACGAACTCGAGTCAGCTGATGGTATGCGGCAACTGAGGAACTCAACTGAGGTATACAGCTGATCTCGACATCAGCTGACAGGTATCATTTATAACTGAAGGTGTTATGATATTAAATGAGAATGTTTGAAATAAATTCAAACATTCCTGAACATGTCCGCTAAACTATACAAGCCATCATATCGCATTTAATGTAATGTCTGGCTGAACTCCTATAGCCTTACTTTATAGTGCGACTGGGCTGACACCTTAAACTATTCACCTTCTCACTCTCGCGCATGGAGCATTAGTCAAAATTACTCAACAGTCGCGTAATCCCAGCCATTGATAAATACGCGCCATTTAACCCCAGCCGTTGATTTTATCCGAGTCAAAGATTATATAATACGGCAAATCAGGAAGTGATCTTTACCTTCTCTTTTCGTGCATATCTTTACTAACTTTTCATCATCCTCTCCAAGTTTGTCTCACCATTTTCAGTATCTCGGACGAATTCTTTGCTTATATATCTCTTTGAGATGGCGCCTAAATCTAAAGCTTCCAAGAAGATGGTTTCTGTAGAGCCTGCTACATTTCAAGAATCTTTCGACATGCTGATGTCGAAGATTCATTTTGAACAAATCCTCTCCAGAGCAGCTCTGACCTCGTCGGAACTCGCTCCAGTCGCCGCAATTCTCTCCGACCACAGTCTGCTCGACTGGGCAACCCTTTCTCCATCCAAGTCGCTCAGAAAGCAGGTCGTACATTTCTACAGGAATCTGCAGCGAGTTGCAGAAGATGGGCTTGTCACGATCATCCCGTGCAAGCAAAGAAACAGAACTTCCCGTACGATAGAAGACACCGCCGTTGAAATCAAAGTAACCAAAGAATTGGAGAAGATCATTCCCAGAAATTGCGAAGCCACAGATGTGATGGGGAACTTCACCGATAAGGAAGCTGATGCTTTCCTTCAAACAATCCTTCTTATTCCTGAACCTTTGAAGGGGAGCATGCAAAGGACAAAACTGAAGCCGGAGCACCGACTTCTTTTCGACGTGATATCCAAATGCATCTTCGTGTATGGAGGAGCGTTCGGTGACATTAGCCGATCGAAGCTCAAGCAGCAAAAAGCCCTGGAGGAACAGCACCAGGTCGACTGGCTGGGATATCTTGAAAGCCAGCTGTTGATGGAGAAGCAGAAAATCTCTGAGACGTCAGCTGAGTCCGGAGAGCAGCTGTTGAGTGTCAAGGGGACACTCAACTTCGGCACAAAAATTTCTGCCCTAATCCTCCAAGCCACAAAGGGACAGCAGCTTACCTGGGAAGGGAGTGAGGACCCGCTGCTCAGCAAGCTGATGTTGTTCCCCACAGCTAAAAAGGCCAGGGACGTTGTGGAGGCCGTTTACACTCCCAAGGGAGCCTCCAAGCCAGCTGTGGAGTCGGCCCCAGCTGCTCGCCGCCCTTCAAGGTCCAAGCCTGCGAAGCGCCAGCTGGAGGAGGTGGCTGAGGAAGAGGAAGATGAAGAAGAAGAAGAGGAGGAACCCCTCCAGAAGAGGCCCAGGATTTGAATCATCCAGCCCGCGGCTCAACCTTCTACAACGAGCCCAGTGGTGGTAAAGCCAGCTGAGGAGAAGGAGTCAACTGAATCAAGCCAGTCAGTTGACCCAGCTGGGTTTGTTCTTCAACCTCGTCAGGAGGAAGTGGCTGAGGGAGTGGAAATCCACGTGGAGGAATCCAGCTCCTCCTCAGATGAGTCTTCTTCATCTGAGGAGTCCCACGACAGTCCGACTGGAGCTGATGCCAGCCAGGTAATCCCACCTGTGTCTGAGGAAACACTTGAGCCAGCCCACTCACCACCCAAAGAGGATCCAGTTCTCTCAACTGGTCCTCAGTCAGATATTCCGAGCCTCTCGCTCGATGGCAACGTTGTGACCATTCCTTTGGCCAACGTTGATGAAACCATCGAACCTGTTACCTTCGATATTGAGCCCCCATCAATTGATGAAAAAGCCAACCGCCAGGCGATCTTGGCTGAATACGAAGGAAGGCTAAGCTACTGCTTCCGCAAGCTGATCGGTATGTTCCCCGAGGCAACCTCGATGCCCATTTTTGCTGTATTAGGGACGGAACTGCTCTACCAGTTCAGCATCATATTCAGTTACTGGTACGTCAAGGAGGAAACCCTCAGGATCCATGGTTGGGACAGGTTGAAGGTCAAAGAATCCAACCTGAGGGTATACATCGACTACCAGAACCTGGAGGTGGCCTACAACCAGAAGGTGGCTGTGCTACGTCGTCGTCTGGACAAAAGCATCCAAGAAGGGACAGACACCAGGGAGCTGTGCAACAATCCTGGAGCTGTTCAATTTCTTGATGATATGTTGGCTAAGAATACTAACTTCATGGAGGATGTCGACGCAGCTGAAGAGGCGGCCAAGAAGGAAGAAGAAAAGCTCAAGGCCTACCTCGCTTGCCGATCTGCCCTGGTTGTCATGGACCCCTCTGCCCAGCCACAACCACAACACCTGCCTGGACCCTCAGATCAGCCAGCGCCCTCAACCGATGACATCTGTGAGCTGATCTCTGAGAGGGTCAACCAGCTGAGGCAGGAGCTGTTGTCCAAGATCCAGCTCAGCAAGGAGGAGGATGCTGACAGGATGAATCAGCTGATGGCAGAGAATGCCAACTTGAAGAATCAGCTGGAACACCTTTCCTCCTCCCTACAGCAGAAGATCGAAGAACTCTCCACTTCTTCCAGCTCGGAGGTCACAGCTCTAAGGAAGGCAGTTCAAGGCCTCAGCTCGGACTTCAACGTATTCAAGACCGTTGCTGAATCTGATCTGGTAAAGTCCCAGCAGACTCAAGACCAGGAGTGGATGTCTCAGTTTGCAAATTTCCGAGCTGAGTTCGTCACCCTCCACAAAGAGGTCTCTGCGACCTTTGCAGCCTTGCAGCGAGCTGAGCAGGAGCGCCAGGACCTAGAGTTGGCCAAGAAGGTGGAAGAGAAGGATGTTGTCGACGAACTCTTTTCCCGCGTTCAACAAGCTGAGGCCAAGCTGACCTCCCTGAATGGCACTGTTGCCACCCTTTTGGATGATGCCAAAAAGGGAGAAGACAAGGAGCCAGCAGCTGTTGCTGGACAAGGGAAAGTTGTTCTTCAGCAGAGGGAAGGAGTTCAACAAGAAGGAGTGCCAGCTAAAGCTGAAGGATCGTAGCAGGAACTAGAAATCTCCCACGATCTTGTAGCCGAGCTTACAGCCGAGCTCGATGCCGATCTTGACGGCGGAATCTCTGTTGAAGATTGTATCGAAGCTGCCAAAGCTATGGGGGAGTCCAAGGAGAAGTACTTGAATCCCTCTTGGATCAAGATGTTCGCTGCGGATCAAGCCAAGAAGGTGGCCAAGTTCGAGAGAGAACTGGCCAAGGTTGAGAAAAATATCGACAGAAATAAAGCCAGCCGGAGCGTGCGAAGAATTAACAAGCACCAGATGAAGGCTGAGGCTAGGAAGAAGACACAACAGTTGCAGAAGAAAGCACCACTCCCGTCTCGGTTCCCACATGTTGACAAGTGGATGAATGCTGAGTGGAACGATGACTGGGAGCAGTTCAAGCACGAATTCATTAATGACTTTTATTACAGGAAGGTCTACTCGACTGAAGACCCAAGGCAAGCCTTCAAGGAAGCCCTGTGGGAGCTCAGATCTGGAGACCCTAGAATATTTAGTCAGTTCAAGCGAGCCATGCTGAATGCTCAGCTCGATCCCAACACCATTCCAGTTCCGCAGATGCTCAAATATCGTCCTCAGATGATCAAAGGCACAAACACTTCGAACAGAAATGCGATCATGGTTGAGGCGAGACAAGTCTGCAAGGAACATGGTGTCAACACTGGGATTGAGTCATCTGCGAAGAAAGAGATCTTTAACCGTATCTTCAGCAAGTACGATCAACAGTATTTTTGAGCTGATCTAATTTTTGTCTTTTGAGCTGATGTAGTTTTTGGAGCAACTGCTGTATCTTTATCTGTTCTGTGCTTAACCGTGTAACCTTTAGTTGTAACAAAAACTTCAAAGTATATATAAGATTCACCTTGATGAACAATTCCTCATTGTCCAAGCTCTGAATCACAAAGTCTTTAAATACCATGTTATAACTGTGCTAACCATTTGATGTTTTATCTTATAGACTGTCTAGAATTTCAGCTGAGAATTTAGATAAGTTAGTGAGGTTTAGATCAATAGTGGTTCAAAGTTGTAAGTGGTTTTGGCATCATCAAAAAGGGGGAAATTGTTGGGAAATTTATTAGTAAAAGTTTTGATGAATTCCAAAACCGACTGACCCCAACCGAGTAGATATTGCCAGAACCTAATGTTAGAAGTTAGGCTCGCTGTTTGAGCAAAGTTAAGATTTTATCTTTACAGATCTCCAGCTGAAGATGGCAACAAGGCATCACTCAGACAGAACATCAGTTATGATGAAAGACAACTGAGAGTTCATATGTTCAGATGGAATGAGGGGGAAGTCTTCAGAACATCAGTTGTGAAGGAAACCAACTGAGGGTTCATCAGATGAGAAGCAGTAGAGAGGAAGAGAACATCAGATGAAAAGGAAGCCATCTGAAGGTTCAAACTCAACTGACTAAATACAAGGAAGACAACTGAGGGTTCAGTTCCAGAACCTCTGCCGTAGAACTTAAACAAGAAGATCAACAACATGAAGTTCAAAATTAGCTGAGAGTTCAACGGTTCAGTCAGAACATCAGCTGAAGACCACTCAGATAAAGATAAAGATTTTCAACCTACTAACCGAGGTTGACTGTCAGAAAGGTTAAGACTTGAATTTCAAAAGGAAGTCACATGAGGGTTTGACCGTTCAGTCATTACCCCATCTGGCCCAACACAAGGCTGTCTCAGATGGAAAGCAGAAGAGCCCAGATGCCATATCGGGAAAGTCTGCAGAGATGAGAGACAAGCCATCGCTTTCAACGATCAGAGATCAACAGCTCCTCCAACGGCTAGTTGATATTCTCCGCCTATAAATGGAGGCATTCTCTCATTCGAGAGGTTTACGATAGACGAGACAAGAGACAGAGAAGTGTAATCACAAGAGAAACAAGCGCAAGAAAAATCTGTAAAAATCACATTCTAAGAGCATCAGCAGCTGAGAGTTCAAAAGTGATAGAACATTAGTAGCTGAGGGTTCATAGAGTTATAATCTGTATTAGATCTTAGTTTAAGTGTTTATTCGTTCAAGCCATAGATCCAGCTCTCTTTCGTGATCGAGCTGTTGTTGGAAAATCCACCCACATACACACCTTAAAAAGTGTTTGTTAGGATCATACTCTTCCTGTAAACTGTCCAGAAGAACTTGGACTGAGGTGTGAGGATTCACATCTCCCTGTGGACGTAGGAGGGTTATCTCCGAACCACGTTAAATCCTGTGTGTCTGTGTTTATTTTATTCAGTTACTTATTGCATTGTTAACTGACCAAACTAACCGGCATACAATCTGCATATCTGCACATTCTCAACTGTTTTGGTTATTGACCAACCGTGCTAAAAGCGTGAGTTGTTTTAACGAGTTTAATTTCCACCACATTCCGCACAGCACCACTCTTCCAGCTGAGGTTGTTTACTCAGCTGTGAGATTCCAACTGAATCAGTTTTACTCAGTTGAAGCATTTTTAAGTGTTAAGTTTTAAAATCCTAACTGGTGTATTCCCCCCCATACACCAGTAACTCATTTCGGGAAGGATTGGATGTTTCCTTCCTTGTCCTAGCCGAGCCAAATCAGTGAAGATATCTACCACGCAAGGAAAGAATGATCGTGCATGCAAAGGAAAGAGAGAGAGGCGGAGATTATGATATGCATGGGAAGAATCCTTATTCAACAAGGAAACTTCCCTAAACCTTATAATCTCATTGCCTATATATATGGCCGACTCTATCATGTAAAAGAGCTCTTCGAATTCAGTAGTTTAGATTAGTTCTGCATTCTAGGTTGAGAGAAAGTGAGGAAGAAATAAGTCCTAAGGGCAATTTACTTTTATTTCGTATTTTACTGCTTTAAGTTAGTTGTTGGCGTGAAGCCAAGACCCTGGTTGCTGACTACGCTTTTGGGCAGCAATCCTTTTCCAGATTTATGCTAAGTATGTTTTTCTTTATTTGCTTTGTGTTCTTATTTACTGTTATGTCTAGCTAAGTTTATTTTTTGGGTTGGATGTAGATGAAGTGATTCTAAATTACTCGTTCAAACTTGTGAGGTCTAATTGTGTTAGTTCGTTAATTAATTTTGTTCCCGAAACACTTAGGATTAATTCTAGACTTAATTGATATTGAAGTTGATTGATCACCATCTAGATATTGAGATTAAGTTATTAACAGAAATTAGGATCAACAAGAGAGTGTCTTTCATGCCCAAGAAGGTAAAGGGTGTTGGAGAGCAGTTGGTATTGACCTACCTCTTGGCTGTCTTGGGTCTATTTATTCTAAATGCCTGTTGGGCAGCATCGTTACTGAAGTGTCTTCGTGACTTTGCTGATCAAGAGAACAGATCTAGCCTTCTGGTCAAGATCTGTAAAATTGATTAGACATAGGTTAAGTGTGTTAGCATCGTGACTTCGTGACCTTAGGGTGTTAACTAATCTTTGCCTTAAACCAAGTGATAAAATTAGTTAATTGAATATCTTTATACCGATGAACAAGTGAAGAGTAATTAGGATCATGGATTCGAAACCCAATCCAAACTCTTTTGTTATTTGATAGTTTTACTTGTTGAGTTCAGGTTCGTGACCAAAACCCTTTTGTTGAACAACATCAGAAGAGCAAATTACGCCGAGTCCCTTGGGTACGATCCCGCTTGCCGCTGACTACTACCTTGTTGGGCAAGAGGTGTTATAAATATTATTTGTGCGAAGTGTGTGACGACAACGCTCCGTCAAATTGGCGCCGTTGCCGGGGACTTGGTTTTAAGCTAGTTTGTTCTTCTAGCTTGTGTTGAGCACGGTTTATGCCCAAGCCACATCTACGAAGTGACGGAGATCCACAAGATCACGGTGCTTGCCCGGAGGTGATAGCTAGGAGAAATCGAGTAGAACAATGCAAGAAGAAGAGAGATCTGGAGGAAGGCGTCAACGAACCTTCAGAGTCGCAGAGCTTGATAGACGATCAGGATACTGAGCAAGAAGTCGAATCTTGCTCAACAGCCAGTTCAGACAGTGAGAAGTCAACATCCAGTTCAGAAGCAAAAACATCAACAATCATGGCAGGAACACCGGAGAGAACCATTCGTCAGATCATGTTCCCTGACAACGGGAGAATCCGACCATCAAGTATCCAGTTGCCCACCATCAGTGGCAATTGGGAGCTCAAACACTCGCTGATACACATACTGCCCAAGTTCAGTGACCATCCTGGAGAAGACCCCCAAACTCATCTTCAAAACTTTGAGATGGCGATTAGCACAGTAAGGAACAAGGCCACTACTACTACCAGGAACAATGGGGATAGACAAGGACAAGTTGTTAGGAACGATGCTGAAGTTATGAGGAACCAAGATGCTGCCCAAGACACCTTTCCTGACTACGTAAGGTTGCTCACGTTCCCGTTCTCACTTCTTGACGGGGCACGTGAGTGGCTTTACACCTTGCCAGAGGGAAGCATTGATACGTGGAGCAAGATGCAGCAGGCCTTTCTTGACAAATACATACCCGTTGGCCGGATACAAAGTGGGAGGAATGCTATTTCATCGATCAAGATGGGGGGAAGTGAGTCATTATATGACTACTATGAAAGGTTCAAGAAGTTGTTGGCAAGATGTCCTCAACATCGGATTCAGGATATCGATTTGATCGAATATTTCTTGAAGGGATTAAGGGCATCAGAGAGGAAATACATCATTGCAGCGTGTGGAGGAGCCATAGTCGATCAACTACCATCTGAAGTGTTCAAGAAGATAGCTGCCATGGCTGAGCAATCCCGAGATGAAGATGATATCCCAAGAGAGGGGTACGAAGGCAGCAAAGGCAACCAAGACAACTTGGTCAGCACCATGAAAGACTTCATGACCAAGATGTCTGGCCAGATGGAGGATTTGAAGAAGCAGGTCAATGGCAAGGAAGTTCAAAGAGCTGTGAAGAGATGTGAAGTATGCCAGGCAATATCACATGTCACCTCAGAATGTCCCAGTTGGTTCGTGGAAGAAGGAGAAGAGGTGAAGGCAATAGGTCAGAACCAGCAAGGAGGAGGGCAACAAAGGTTCCAGTATGGCAATAACAATAACTATGGCAATAACTATGGTTATAGGCAGAATCAGCACGAGAACCTGAGGTATGGCAACAACCACTATCAGATACCTCCTGCCCACCAACAACCGTAGCAGCCTGTTGGGCAACAACAGCAATATGTGCCTCCACCTCAACAACAACCTCAACATCAAAATAATTATGTACCTCCACATCGAGAACCAGCGAAGACGGAATTCATGAAGGAGACCATTGAAAGGTTTACCAACGAGAACCAAAGGCTGAGGAGAGACTTCGAGAACTTCCAACTAGAAAGTCGAGGACAGTCCAACAACCTTCAAGCTCAACTGACTCATATCAACCAAACCTTGTCAAGGTTGGTAGAAGACAAGCCAGGCAGACTTCCTGCCCAGGTAGAGGTCAACAAGGAGCAAGTCAATGCTGTAACGTTGCGCAGTGGAAAGAATTGCCAGAGATGTTGCCCAGGACCCAACTCAAGGAACCAGCTCGAGTAGAGGAAACTAAAATGAGTTCAGGAGATATTAATGACATCTACGAGGAGTTGAAGGCAAAACGTGAAGAAGGGATAAAGGCCAACAAGAACCCAGTCTTTGATAATGAGGAGGATGAAGCCTTGTTTGATTAAGTAAAAATGGAGAGATCGAAGCTGGGATATGACAAGGATGATGTGATGCTGGAATCTTTGCAGGCTGAAAAAGAAGCAGAGGCTTTGGCCAAGAGGACCGTTCCTCACACCACCAAGGCCAAAATCCTATATCCCAGACGTTTTGCCCGCGATCGTGATCAGAGAGAGTTCGAGGACATGATGGAGATGTTCAAGAAGGTGGAGATCAACCTACCATTGTTGATGGCATTGCAATCTATGCCTAAATGCGCAAAATTTTTGCGAGAGATGTGCCAAAAGAAGACAAAGTACCCAGATAATGCTCGTTTCCATGTGGAGAATGTGTCAGCCCTAATGAATTCCCAGATCCCGACCAAGAAAAGGGGTCCAGACATGTTCGCTATTCCATACACGATTGGTACTACGTCAATACCCAGGACGATGCTTGATCTTGGAGCTTCGATAAATGTGATGCCAAGAGCCATGTTTGACGAGATGAGTTTTGGACCTCTTTCTCCTACACGTGTTGCCATCCATGTGGGGGATCTTCTATTCTCAGCCGATTTCTATGTTCTTGACATGGGAAAGAAAGCAATCAAGAACCCAGTGATCTTGCTCGGGAGGCCATTCTTGAGGACAGCATGTACCAAAATTGATTGCGATACTGGGAAGTTGACAGTCCATGTAGTAGGAGAAGTAGTAGAGTTCGATGCTTATAGGCAAAATCAAGATGATGCCCTGGAACACCTTAACACCATCAGTGCATGTGGAAAGCAAGTGCAGACTTTGAATAGCTTAAGTTGTTTCGTAGAAGACAATGAAGAAGCAATCCTAGTTCAGGATCTTGACCAGGATCCTGATCAGCATGAGGATAATGAGGAAGATGGTGCTCTGATGCAATTCTACGAAGGAGATGAGTACGATGAGTTACAAAAACCCCTTGATGAGTTAGATGAGGAACATGAGGAGTTACCCCATGATGAGACCGAGGAGTTAGTAGAGGAATTTTGGCAACAAACAGTTCTTGAGAAGGATGCCAGCTTGCAAATAGAAGAGGATCTTGCCCAGAATGAAGAGCCAGTAGATGTAGAGGAATGCAGTTACGCCAGGGTTCTGGGCAACATCTAGCCTCAGGGGTTTGAACCACTCAATATCCCTGAACTAAAACCGGAGGACAGGTTGGTGCCATCATTGCAAAAAGCACCTACTTTGGAATTGAAGCCCTTGTCCAAGCACCTGAAATACATCTACCTTGGCAAGAACGAGACCTTGCCTGTGATCATATCGTCAGAGTTATCAAGCATGGAGGAGGTCAGAGTTGGTGAGGTGCTGAGCAAGTATAAGGAGGCAACAGGATGGACGTTGGCCGATATCAAGGGCGCTAACCCTTTAGACTGTGTTCATCATATCTTGCTCGAGGAGGATGCTGCCCCAGTAAGAGATCCACAACGAAGATTGAATCCAGCCATGAAAGAAGTGGTAATGAAGGAGATACTTAAGCTTCTTGACTTGGGGATCATCTACCCCGTCTCCGACAGCCAATGGGTGAGCCCTGTGCACGTGGTGCCCAAGAAGTCAGGAATCCAGGTGGTCGAGAACGACAAGAACGAGATGGTGGCCATGAGACTACAAACCGGATGGCGAGTGTGCATAGATTATCGAAAGCTCAACCAAAAGACGAAGAAGGATCATTTTCCTTTGCCCTTTATCGACGAGATGCTTGAAAGGTTAGCTGGTAATAACTACTATTGTTTTCTTGACGGTTATTCTGGTTACATGCAGATCTGGGTTGCTGACGAGGATTAAGGCCAAACCACATTCACGTGCCCGTTTGGCACTTTTGCATATAGGAGGATGCCGTTCGGGTTATACAACGCTCCAGGGACATTCCAAAGGTGTATGATGCACATTTTTTCAGACCTTCTTGAAGAGTGCATCGAAGTCTTCATGGACGACTTCACTGTCTACGGCAAGACCTTCGACACATGCCTCAACAACCTGGATCGAGTCTTGAAGAGATGCGTTGAGAATAGCCTAGTGTTAAACTACGAGAAATGCCATTTCATGGTCAAGGAAGGAATAGTTTTGGGGCATGTCATATCGGGAAAAGGAATTGAGGTGGATAAGGCCAAGATCGACATCATTGCCAAATTGCCTTACCCAAGATCCGTGAAGGAGTTAAGAGGATTCCTTGGGCATGCTGGATTCTATAGAATATTTGTCAAGGACTTTGCCAAGATCGCCCAACCAATGACGAGATTACTTCAACATGAAGTACCATGGGAGTTTAACGAAGATTGCAAGAAGGAAATCCATGCCTTGAAGGAGAACTTAATCACAGCCCCCATCATCCAACCCCCGGATTGGGGCATGCCTTTCGAGTTAATGTGTGATGCCAGTGGTTATGCTGTAGGAGCAGTTCTTGGGCAAAAACGAGGCAAGGAGAGTTATGTTATTTACTATGCATCCAAGACATTGAATCCTGCCCAATGCAACTATGCCACAACGGAGAAGGAGTTGTTGGCCATCGTCTTCGCCTTTGAGAAGTTCAGATCATATTTACTAGGAGGCAAGACCATAGTGTACACCGACCACGCGGCATTAAAGTACTTGGTGAGCAAGAAGGAGTCCAAGCCGAGATTGATTAGATGGATTCTTTTATTGCAGGAATTTGACATAGAGATCAAGGCCAAGAGTGGTGCCCTAAATCAAGTTGCCGACCACCTAAGTCGAATCCTCCAGCCAGACGATGGGATACCGATCAAGGAGACCTTTCCCGACGAGCATCTGAGTCTTGCCCAAGATGAACCATGGTATATTGATATCGTGAATTACTTGGTGACTGGAGAAATTCCCTCAGATCTTGGGCGTTATCAAAGAAATAAGCTAAAACATGAGAGTCGTTTCTACCTATGGGATGTGACACGCACCCGTCGTATGGTACAATCAAAATACTTGTGTATGCCCCAGGCGGACAGTACACGTTCGTATGCCCACTACCAGACTGGTTAGTCTTAGCGGTAAGCTAGGGTCGATCCCACGAAGAATGAGGAACTACTTTACCCTTCGGTGCATAATAAACTAAACGGAAATCAAATATAAAAAGAGGGTAAGATTTGGGATTGGTCATGATCATTGTTGATATGTTAATTCGGTCACGGGCACACTGAAGATCCGTCCATGCTTCGTATAAACTCAAGGCGTGGCCCAAAGACATTGGGGCGTTTCAAGAGTCTATACTCCACACTTGGGATGGTTGAATCCCTTGTTGTCGTCATGGTCCGAAGATCACGCTTCACCCCGGTCACAAGGCCGTGCTTCACTCCTCCTTAGATAGTAGTCATACCCGATCTCTCCATGTATGACCCTCACCAACCTTCTCTCCCAAGCTTCCCATGTTTGCACCTACATAGTAGATATAACTCATGGGATATCCATTTCCGGTACTACGTCCAACCGGTCATCGATATGTCCACGATACGCGAGATGAGTCCTTCTATGTTGAGCGAGATTCTGATTATCCCAGATTGACTTGATTGGTGATTGGCAATCTCCGATTAATTGATTGATTTAGGGTGATGCGCTGACTTCAGGATCCTTCTTTCCATAGATGCTTGGCAGATATTATGTAAATCTTCTCCACGCGACTTTCCTTCTTTAGCTCTGGCGACTGATTAGCAATTGCTGTGGTGGTCAAACTGGCATGCATGCTTCATGGTTTGATTCCTCGTAGGCAAAGCAGTTGCAAGATCTTCTTTGTTGTTGGATGCATTGTGTTAATACCACGAATGCGAATGATGAACAACAACTTAGCTTCAAGGTTCACATGGAATCCTCCTTTCAACCTCGTCTCTTGCTTCAATTCATCTCATGCGTTGCATACTCCTTTGCGTAATCCTTGCAACCAACTGAATTTACTTCAATTCTGCTCATTCTGGCCACCTTCCTCTGTTTGACTCGGACTGAGCTTCCTTCCCTTTAACAATAGCTTTCTTCCCCTAGACAGACACTTAACGAACAAAAAAACATGAAAAATAGGGCCAAATGGCCCAAAAGTCGAAGACGCATCACACCTACACACTTAAACCATACTTTCCCTCAAGTATGTAGGTGGATTCACAAAGACACCAAGAACAAAGATGAATGAAAAGGAATAAAACTTCAAGACACGAAAGTGCGCAATCAAATGGATCATTTTCGTGCATGCATGTATCCACCAAATGAACATTCCACAAACCCATTGAGCAAATACATCACATGATTACATTAGCAGTTTTCCTCACACACTCAAGTGTATGGCTAAGTTTACTCTCATTTTATGCTGCATTAGCTCTCCTATTAGCTTGTTCAAGGATTTATGGCTATTAGTTCATCTGGTGCAAAGTATCAAAAGGTCTTTATTTGGGTGTAATGGGGCATTCGGAGTAGGGTAAGGATTTCTGGATAGTGGGTTAAAACCTAATTCCAGTCATATTGACTACTCTTTCAATACCAGTACTCCCACTACTCCTCATATTTTTCTCTTTCCTTGGGGTTTATCTCTTTTTTAGGCATATATTGTTCTTTGATCACACTTAGAATTTTCATTCTTTTCATTTATGCCTTCTTCTTAAACACTGACTACCCCTTTTGTTACCCCTCTTTTTTACTTGTGTTTTTCCACTTAGAGCATCAACGTACACCTTCTTATCTTGTATGGTGTGGGAGACACACTCTTAATCAAATATCATTACAAGGGCTTATGAAAGAAAAAATGCTTCGGCTCAAAGGGTTTAGCAATGGATCATCATGTTTACTAGATAATTCTGGGGCTTCTAATCATGAAGAAATTGCCCTTATCCTTTAATCTACACCACCAGCTAAAAATCCACTAACAAGTTCTAAGATTACTAAGCAGCATGAACACACAGAAGATAGAAATAAATAGGCTCAATCCTCACAGGTATGGACTTCTGTATTCCCTCTACTTCTATTCATGCGATGTTGCTCATCATACCATTCACACCGGTCAAACCAAACAACATGCATACATTCCCCTAATCCATATATCATGCACAACACACAGACTCACAGACTCAATTTACACTAAACTCCAGCTGACACAAAACATAAAAATCAGAAATGAAAAGAATAAAAGAATAAAAGAAAATAAATCCTAAACTACAGATAGGGGAAAGAAAACTTATTCATTCTGGTCGGAGGCATCCTCCTCCTCTCCGTCTGCTTTTGCCATCAGCGCCTCAAAGCCTTTCTTCATGTTAGTATGGATCGCCGTCATCTCTGCCCTCAGCATTGTTACTTCTTCACGCAGCTCCTTCAGTTCCGCCAATATGGATGCCATTTCGCTGTTTGAGCGGCGCGGAACCTCCTGCTCATTAGCCTTGCTCGGTTCTGCTCTGCCTGTTGTGCCTTCCGGATAGACCAGCGAGTAATTCCCATGCTTATCCACCTCAACAACCCTCCACCTTACGAAGCGCCCTTGGTCCAGAAATCTTGTATCAGCAACTGCTAGATCGTCTGGTTTCTCCAAATTAAAATTGGTGAGATTCTTTGCAAGAATCGTCACCAAAGGGCAGAGTGAAAGGTATTTGTTGTGGTGGGTCTCGCCAAACTGAAACTGCTGCGCTGATATGAACCCAAAATTCACCCTTTTCATCTCCATCATGCACCATAAAATGAACAGCTCCTGCTGGGTCATCACATTAGACCCCTCTAAACGTCCGTAGATGTTGTAAGCCAGCCACCTGTGGCAAATTTGTAGCGCTGGATCTCTGATCTCATTGGATTTGCTGCTATTCTTCAAATATCGATTTCTGGTGGAGATGATTGACCAGTAGTGGTCAATCTGAGCCTTTCATTTATCCGAGGCCACCGTCTCTGCCTCCTTGTACTCATCCTCATATACCTACCGCGGTTCGAGTACTCCGAGTTGAATGTTCAACTCGTTGATGGAAAGAGGGAACATCCTGCCCCGCAGTTGGAAGCGCAGGGTGCCCGGAGTATCGATACCGTAGTTACCGCGGGGTTTGAACTCCACTGTCTCCATGAATTCCTCCGACAACTTCTTGAATGCGGGGTAGTTCCGTTCCAATACCTTTCCCCAGCCTATTCCCTTGAAGTATCCCTCCACCTTTTCCTTAATTCCAAATGCTTCCAAGCTCTCTGTCAACAAAAAGTACCAAGGGATGATTTCCCTATTTTGCAGGATGGCATGCCGTTGGTTGTCTCGCGGTATGGTTGCTCCAGATGATGCGGATCGTAGCAGGCCCTTCCTCTTGGTTCCCATTTTCTTGGTGGTGACACTGGGTGTAAACTTCACAGGCGCTTGTATCTCCTCCGAATCAGAGCTGTCGATGATCTCTACTCTCTCTACTTCTTCTTCTTCTTCGATTTCCTTTGCTTTTCCTTGTTTTTCTCCTTCTTTTGCCTTCCCTTTTTCCTCAGTCGTAGCCCTCCTCACCGTGCTCGTGGTACCAGTCTTACCCCCTGATTTGCTTTGTTTGGCCTTTTGTTGTAAGGGGGGTTTCGAGGCTTCGAGCTTCCTCTTTGCTCCTACCCCTTTCTCCTTGCTTTGCGGGGTGATATCGTCTTGGGCCTGCACCGGAGAACTTTTCTCTCTCTCCTCCTCTCCGACTGGCTCCTCTCCTTACTCGCCTTCTTGTTCCTTCTCTTCGTGGTCAGACGTGGTCGGACCATCCTCCTTTGACTGAGATTGGGAGTGGGAAGAACTGGGATTTTGAGTTGGCTGCTTTGGCAGAGGAATAGCTGCTTTCTTTTCGGCGGTGCTCTTCTTTGCTGCTGCTGTGGTAGTGGTATCCTTGGCCGCAGGCTTCTTCTTCTCTTTCTTCCTAGGTGGTTGAACAATAGGTTCTTCCTCAACCTGTACCTGATCTTGATTCCCCGCAGCGTCTCCTTCTCCGGCTGGTTGCTTCTCCTGTTCCTCTTCTTCCACACCTCGAGCAGATGTGGTTTTTTCTGAACTGTGTACAGGAGTTTCCTCGGAGGTGGTGCTGCGTTTTTCTCTCCTCCCCCACCGGTACAAATTTTGTAGCGGCTGCGCCTTTGGTTTGAGTACTGTCGGAGGTGGCGATACACTTGCTCGTTCTTTTGTGCGCGGCTTTCTTGATTCTGACCATGGTGATTATGCTGATTGGAAAATTAGGGTTTTAGAACAATGGCTAAGGCTAGTGAAGGTATCTGGGGTGAAAGCTGGAACTGGGTGTTTGAATGGCAGATTTGTAGACGGCAGTTATGGCGAAGTGGAGAGAGTGGCGGAGTTTGCGGCGGTTATGGAGGCTACGAGGGTTAATGGAGGAGGGTTTTCTCCTTTAACTGATGGAATGGTGAGGTGACAGTTATGGAAAGTTGGAACGTTTAAGGAATAAAATCATTACCAAATTTGAAATTCAAATTTTCGTGCGAAATCCCAAGCGCTGCAGTTATATCTCAGCCATCCTTGTCAGATGCACCTCCACGTCATTTCTTGGTTAGACCGTTCCCATTCAACATACCGGTCTGCCACCTACACCCTTTGCATTGCAAAGTGGGTTCAAAATTCACCCTGGCCTTCCACCTAAACACTTTGCATCACAAAGTGGGTTCGAACTCAAAATGAACTTCTGAAACACCTTGGCCCACATTCTCCAGTTCTGACTTAGTCCAATACTCATTCAACTTAAAACGACTCCTAATAAATAACAAACGGGAAGCGGTTGTGGTCTTACCGATGACCACTCCTGGGTTGCCTCCCAGTCAGCGCTCTTGTTTAATGTCTTGAGCTCGACTTCCAGCTTTGGCTCTTACTGATAGATAAGGTCCAATAAAGAGCATTTCTCCTTGGTCTTCTTCAACTCTGAATAATCGAAGTATGGCTTCAAGCGATGACCGTTCACCACAAATATATCTTTCCCATTCAAATCATAAACTTCGACACTTCCATTTGGGAATAACTCCTTCACAATGTAAGGTCCTCCCCATTTTGATCTAAGCTTCCCACTCATCAACTTAAATCTAGAATTGAATAACAACACCTTCTGGCCGGACCAAAAATCCTTCTTCTTGAGCTTTGCATCATGGATTCTCTGTGATACCCCTAGTTTTTATACCTTTAGAGAGCGTCTAATTAACCGAGTAAGTTAAAAGATGAGAATTTAGGAGTAAAATTTTTCTTTTCTAATCGAAGAGAATTGAATAAAACGTTAAAATTGCCTTGTGAATCTTGTGTGAATTTATCTGTTCTATTTATCTGAGATAATGATGATGAGATATGCTTGTTGAGTTGTTGATATGAAAATGAGTATGAGATTAAATTCCGGAAAAATCCCGAGAAGTTTGTTTGATTGAGATTACATAACGTTAATCACCGAGAAATATGTTTACGCCGAAGAACCTAGAATAGAATTGAATTAGAACCTTCGAACCTAGAATTTCTTTTAAGATCACTGAGATAGGGTAAGAACTTATCCGAGAATTGAGAAGAGAAATGAGGAGTTAATCTTTAAAAGGATTAATAAACGGATTAATAAGCCGATTAAATTTTTTTAAGATTTAAAGGACTAAAATGATCGAAACCTTTAATCTTTTAAATTGAGACGTGAAATAGGGTTGAAATGCTTAGTGTTGGAAGTGAGACGAGACGAGGTTAGACCCGTTAATAGCACAAAAAGGAATTAATACGAGTCGTTTTATCCGGAAAACCTTTACGACCGGGTAATTAACACCCGTAACGACACGGCGACGACACGTGTCATCCACCTCACTCCCTCTCACGCCACCTCACTCTTTCCCTCACATCACTCTCCAATTTCCAAGGCTAATTATCATGATTATGTCTTCTCCATGATATTACCAAAAGTTTGCATGCAAACCACATCACATCATCTATCCATCAATCACTTTAAACATCTCCAACTTCCAATACTAATTGCCATCACACTTTATTCTTTTGTTGGATTTCAAATTGCATGCAACCTATTCAAAAGAGAGAAAACTCATTCACTTACACTACACTCTCTCTCTCTTTCGAACTCTCTCTCAAACAAGAAGAAAAACAAAACTCTCTCCCTCTCTACTCTCTCTACCTCACGGCATACACACACACTCATACCTACATTTTAGTTTTCTTCCATGCAACCATGAATTCAAGCTTATCATCCATGGAAATGAAGTAAAAAGTATCATCCTCCATTCATTCCTTCCATATTCTCAAGAAAAGGTAATAATTTTTCAAGTTCTTGAGATTAAATTCAATATTCATCCAACCATTTCTTCATTTTTGGAATGGATGATTAATTCCATGTTCTTCTTTTTCTTTGAGGATTCAAGAAGATTTCTTTCTTCTCTTCAAGTTCAAGCTTTGAAGCTACCATTTCCATCCAATTCGATTCCAAGAGCCAAGAGAAGGATTCCCATTTAAATTAAGTATGAAATTCATTTGATTAGTTGTAAATATGTATGTCTATAAGTCCTAAAAGAAAGAACTATGCATGCATGCTATTTAAATTATGTTTAGGCAAACTTAGGATATGCATGTGATATTCGAGTGAGAAGAATTCGTTAGGAGAATCGAACGTTAGATTTAATCGGTGAATTAAGAGAAGAAAAAGAAACTAAAACCCTAAAGAATTGATAAATACCGAAAAATATAGTAAAAATAAGAGAAATATGAATTCTTTGAGTTATCATTATTTTGATGCTTGATTTGTTATTTTTATCATGTTAGGAATGAGGTTATATGCATGAAAAATTGAGAAACAAATTGCATAAAAATAGGCATGAATGCCGTGTGTTTTAGAGAAAAATTGAGAATTTATTTTGATTATTTTGTTGATGAATTGAGTGATGTTTTGATTAATGGAATGATTGTATGTTATGTTGATATAATCATACATGTGTTTAAATTAAGAAAATAAGTTTGCATGTTGAAGTTTTGAAAGAAATTAATTGTAAAAATAATAAAAAGATTGGATGTTTAAGTATATTAATGTTAGTTTAAATATGGAATGAAGATAGAAGTTTTGATAAAAAGATTTAAAGTTGAAAAGCTTTTAATTAAATAAAAGATGAAAGATGTATGAAAAGATATATCAATTAAATGTCTTTGTATGAAAATTTAAAGACTTGAAATTTTTACTAAAACTACAACAAAAAGATCTTTTATAACTTAACTAATAAAGTGAGCTAATTCATAAAAATGTGTATCAAAAGATAAAAAAATTATTAAGTAAGAAATAGTTTAAAGGTTTAAAACAAATAAAGAAGAAATTATTAAAGAAATAAGCAAAAATAGAGAAAAACCGAGTTTAAGAAAAATAGATCGAAAAGAAATAAAAAGAAGTTTTTAATCAAGTAAAGAAAAGATGTTAGACGAGTTAAGATAGATACTCGTATAAGTTAATCAAGAAAGTAAGGATAAAATAAGATGTCGAATAAAAAGATAAACCGAAATAATAATTAGAGGAACAATAGTCGAGATAAGAAATGAGGATCGAATTAAAGATGAATAAGAAATCCAAATTTTATAAGAGTTAATAATGATAATTAAAGAGAAATTTTTGTTAATAGAATAAAGGTTATAAAATACCTTATAAGATAGCGGATGTAGAACGAAGCGTTGTCTATATAAATAAGAAAGATAGAATTAATAGTTTAAGCCTCCATAAAAGGAAATGCATAATCGAGTTAGATTTTAAGATCTAAATTAAATGAATGTTAGTATGCCTGATTTATGTGAATTCATTATATGATTGAATAAGTGTTTAAATGCATGATGTTAGTTATGTTGTGAAAAATAATTGAATGATTGAGTTATTAATTGTAAACCAAGATTTGATTAAAGCCTTTGAAAGAAAGCTCGAGTAATAGAATATAGACGATAACATTATTAATTAGAACGAGAAAAGTATACGATGTTGAGTAGTAAAGTTAATCAATTCGAATAGAGTTAATAATTTAAAGACGAGAACGCGAGATCTTTTAGAAAAGTTAGAGCGAAGAGAGAGACGACTCAAATAGAAGTCCTTCAGTTAAAGTCCAACGCCTTTATGTCCGTCATGTTGCGTATCTTATTTTTCCTATCGATGTCGAACTATGAAGGATCGAGCCGGACGGATCATTAAGCGAGGACAAATAGCCCTAAACCACCTAGCTAGTTCTTCGGAAGTCAGGTGGGCTTTTCTGAACCAAAACTATCGACGAGATTTAGTTATGTTATTAAATTTTATGATATGATTTTCAAATGTGATTGACTTGCCATTTTATTGAAGTTAGTATGTGTTATCATCTATTTATATGGAGATGTTATTATCCTGTGAAAAGCAGGAACCCATGTGTGGTATATGTTGAGGTGACTGTGAGCCTTGCTTCGGTTAGGCCGGTCACAGTGTTTAAGAAGGAGGCCTACTTCTCGGCACAGTGAGATTGTTTGTGATAGATGATACATACTGTTATATTATATGATATTTGACTGCGCAGTCTGTTTTAAGGAAAAACGTTTTGACATGCACAAGTAAACTGTTTTTAAAACTGCTTATATACTTGTGATGTTCGGCAAGGCAAGTTCAATTATTATAGCTTTAAGAAGCATCTTTATTCAAATTTTTTAGCTTGTGTTCACTGAGTACGAAGTACTCAGCCCTGCGTGTGTTTCTAAACATGCAGGTTGACTGGATGGCGATGGCGTGGATACTTGGTGGTGTGGTTTGGTTTTGTTGGTTGAGTTTAGTTGAATTCCAAACTGACATTTGTAGGTCTTCATACGTGCAAGTGTTGGGTATTGATGCCAGTTTCCGCTGCAACCCTTATGAATTAATGTCTGTTGATGCTAGTACTTTAATACTCATGTTTTTGATCCCGAGCGTTGTGCTCGAAGACTTTGAATACTTGTTGAATTCGTAACCCTTTAACTTGTAATTCTGAGCGATGAGCTCGTAACTTGAATTGTTGTTGAACATAATCCTTTAATTTGATATATGTTCATATTCTTTCTTTTTGTGGAATTCCCTTCCCATCAGCATGCATTACTTGTTTGAATTCCTGTTGTAAGTGAAGTTAAGATGCTCGGTTATTATTTCATTATGCTTTTGAAAACCAAATTAGATTGCCTTATATTCCATCTTTGTTTTCCCCGAGCATGTTCCCTTATTTGAGTTATTTGTTAGTTGTTTAAGTTTGTTGTTGTTGTTAAGTCGCACCTCGAGAGTCGGGGCGCGACATTCTCCTCGTTCTCTCTTTGTACAAGACTGCATTATCATAGGACTCTAACCGAAGTTCCTCCAATTCATTCATTTGCAACTTCCTTTCTTCTCCGGCCCTGGTCATATTGAAGTTTATTCTCTTTATCGCCCAGTAAGCTTTGTGTTCCACTTCTACCGGTAAATGAAACCTTTTTCCGAACACGAGCCTGAATGGTGACATGCCAATTGGAGTCTTATAGGCGGTGCGGTACACCCATAACGCATCTCCCAAGTAGTTGCTCCAGTCCTTCCGATTTGGATGGACCACCTTTTCCAATATGCCTTTTATCTCCCTGTTTGAGATTTCAGCCTGTCCGTTAGCCTGGGGGTGATATGCAGTCGTGACTTTATGTTTTACCCCTATCCTTTTGGTGAGTGCTCTAATGGTGGCATTGCAGAAATGAGATCCTTGATCACTGATGAGGATTTTCGGAACGCCAAATCTGTTAAATACCTGCTCTCTCAAAAAATCTGCCACCGTCTGGGCGTCATTACTTGCTGTGGCTTTGGCTTCAACCCATTTGGAGACATAATCAACTACTAACAGTATGTACTCATAATTCCCAGACTTGGGAAATGGTCTCATAAAATCAATTGCCCATACATCGAAGATTTCTATAGGCATAATTGGCATTTGAGGCATTTCATCTTTTGCAGTGATACCCCCGACCAGCTGACACTTCGGGCATCCCTGTACCCATTTCTTGGCATCAGCAAAGATTGTAGGCCAATAAAATCCACTATCCAATATTCTTTGCGCTGTTCTTCTTCCACCGAAGTGTCCACTGCATGCTGTGCTATGACACATCTCCAATATCTGAGCATGTTCAATCTCTGGAACGCACCTCCGTATGATTTGATCTGTACCAATCTTCCATAAATGCGGTGCTTCCCAAAAATACGAGCGGGCCTGTGTCACCAATTTCTATTTCTCGAACTTGGTCTTCCCTGGTGGCATTTCCTTCGTAAAAAGATAATTTGCTATGTCTGCAAACCAGGGCTCCTTCTCGGTCAGGGCATACAGAGTCTCCATCTCCATATGATCGCGTACAGCGTACAGCCTCTCGTCCGGGAAAGCATCTTCGATTGGTTCACCATCATCATTTCCCATTTGTAGCCTGCTTAAATGATCAGCCATTAGGTTGGCAGCTCCTTTCTTATCTCTTATTTCTATGTCGAACTCTTGGAGTAGCAATATCCACCGGATAAGTCGTGGTTTCGATTCTTTCTTCGCCATTAAGTACTTCAAAGCAGCATGATCGGTGTAAATGATCGCTTTGGTGCCCAAAAGGTATGATCTGAATTTCTCGATGGCAAAAACCACTGCCAACAATTCCTTCTCAGTTGTGGTGTAGCTACACTGAGCTGGATTCAAAGTTTTCGAGGCATAGTATATAACATGGCTTTCCTTGCCCTTCTTCTACCCCAGTCTGCTCCAACCGCATAACTGCTAGCATCACACATGATTTCGAATGGCATCTCCCAATTTGGCGGTTGAATAATAGGGGCTGATATCAATATGTCCCGTAGATTCAGAAATGCCTCCTTACAGTCGTCATCAAAGTCGAACTGTACATCTTGTTGTAACAAACGGGTCATGGGTTGAGCAACCTTCGCAAAATCCTTTATGAATCTACGGTAGAATCTTGTATGACCAAAGAATGCCCGTATGTGCTTGACCGTAGTTGGATATGGCAGCTTGGCGATGGAATCGATTTTTGCCTTGTCCACCTCTATCCCCCTCTCCGATATGACATGGCCCAGCACGATGTCTTCTTTCACCATAAAATGGCATTTCTCATAATTGAGTACCAGGCTTTTCTCCACGCATCTTTTCAACACTAGCTCCAAATGATTAAGGCATGTGTCGAACGAATCGCCATACACCGTGAAGTCGTCCATAAACACCTCTATGCAATTTTCCAATAAATCCGAAAAAATGCTCATCATGCACTGTTGAAAGGTTCCAGGTGCATTACAAAGACCAAATGGCATTCTTCGGTATGCGAAAGTCCCATACACGCAAGTAAACGTAGTCTTTTCTTGATCTTCTTGAGCTACGAATATTTGCATATATCCTGAATATCCATCCAGAAAACAGTAATAGGCGTTACCGGCTAGCCGTTCCAGCATTTGGTTGGTAAAGGATAATGGAAAGTGGTCTTTCCGTGTGACCATGTTCAGCTTCCGGTAGTCTATACAGACTCTCCATCCAGTTTGTAGCCTCGTTGGAACAAGCTTGCCATTGTCATTCTCCACAACCTGTATCCCAGATTTTTTTGGCACGACGTGGACTGGGCTGACCCATTGACTGTCGGAAATAGGGTAAATTATTCCCAACTCCAAAAGCTTTAAGATCTCTTTGAGTACCACCTCCTTCATTACAGGATTCATTTTCCTCTGAGAATCCCGTACTGATCGTGCTCCGTCTTCCAAGTATATGTGGTGCATACACTTTGTTGGACTAATCCCTTTTATATCTGCCAGGGTCCAACCGATGGCTTCCTTGTTCTCTCTCAATATTCTAACTAGTCTTTCTTCCTGCACCATTGTTAGATCAGAACTGATAATCACCGGAAGAGTTTCCTCCTGTCCCAAGTAAGCATATTGCAAGTGTTTTGGTAGTTTTTTTAACTCTAGGACTGGAGCTTTCACAAATGATGGTAACAGTTTCTCGTGTTGACCATACTGAGAGAACAACTCCAGTTTTCCCTCTCCCGATCCTCCGATGGAGTATACTTCCAAGATAATCTCCTTAATTTTCTTGTCAACCTCCACTGCTGCTTCCACAGTGCTTTCCTTTAATGAGTACAGCTCCATTATAGCCTCCTTCATATCGAGATCTTCTGTTTGCATGGCATCCCGATCAGTCAGTCCGGCTTGTATCACTCTTTCTGTAGTGTCGCTGGAACTGAACTCCAGGCTTTGCTCTTGCGCCAAACGGTTGAATATGTCAATCATTTCCACAGACTCTAATTCAGGCTTCCTTCTCATGGCTTCATAGATGTTGAATTTTTCCACCACGCCATCGAATTCGCAAGACAGAATTCATGTCTTCATGTCCAGCTTAGTTCCGGCAGTAATCATGAATGGTCTGCCCAGTAGAATGGAATTCTCCTTTGCTTCTGATCTTGTGTCCAACACATAAAAGTCCGCAGGAAAAATCAACTCTCCTACTTTGATAAGCACATCTTCGATCACACTTTCTGGATACGCGTTTGACCTGTCTGCTAGTTGTATGACAACTCGGGTATTTCGTAGTTCCCCCAAGTTGAGCCTGTTGAAAACTGCTAGGGGCATCACATTGATAGACGCCCCCAAGTCCATCATGGCTTTGTCCATGTCCCTGCCTACGATGTTGCAAGGGATAGTGAACATCCCCGGATCTTTTTTTTTCGGTGGCAGTTTCTGTTGTATGATGGCTGGCACACTCTCTCCCATAATATATCGAACATCCTCGTCAATCTTCACTTTCCTTGAGCATAGATCTTTAAGGAACTTGGCATACTTGGGAATTTGTTTAATCGCATCCAGTAGTGGTATGCTGAGTTCTAATTTCCGAAAGATCTTCATCATATCATTGGCTTCTTTTTCCCTGGCTTTATTGTCGAAGTCTACCCGGATAAGGAGGTTCAGTTTGCTCCTCATCCTTTTGCTCTCTAGTCAGCCCATGACTGGTCTCTTCATTCCTTTTCCGGTTGGCTTCTGCCTCTGCCAAAATTTTCTCGGCTTGCTCGTCCTCCACCTCTGTTATGATTACATGTGTTTGCTCTTTATGGTTGATCCCCTGAGATGGGAGTTTTCCTGTATTCTCTTCTACCTTTGCCAGTGCTTTCGCCAAATGACCAATCTGCACGTTGGTTTGATTCATCCCGACTCGGATTTCATTCCGGAATTTCTCACTTTCCTTAGCCATGCTCTCTATGACCTCTTCCCAAGGTGCTCTCCTCTAATGAGGTGTTTGATACACCTGTTGCTACTGTGGCTGGTAGTGCTGTTGTTGTGGTGGGCCTCCCTGATATTGTCCTTGCTGTTGGTGCTGGGCAAATGGTTGAGGTGCTCCCGATAGACCTGTACCGTTCTGTTGTGGTTGACCATCCTATTTCCATCGAAAATTAGGATGATCCCTCCACCCTCTGTTGTACGTATTGGAGAAGGGATCATTCTTCCTCTGAAATCCTTCATTGCCCCCCATAGCATTTACGTCCATTATATCTTCACCGAAATTGGGGCATTTTTTAGATTGATGCCCCACTGCATCACAAAGGCCACACTGTCTAACCTTCTTCTGCACGGTCAGACCACTTAGCAGTATCTTTATCTCCTTCATCTCCTTTTTTAGGTTTGTAAGCTTGTCTTTTTCTCCCTCTTTTTCTGGTATCTCTCTGCTTCTTTCATGTCCATCATCTCTGGATTCTTCTGCCATTGTTCCCAAGAGTTTAAAAATCTCTTGAGGTGTTTTGCTCATCAACGATCCATTACATGCAGCTAGTACCAGTCCTCGATCACTCCTCCGCATGCCCTTTACGAAACTTTCCACTTGATCTTTCAGAGTGATCTGGTGATGAGGACAGTTGCTTAACAACTGTTTGAAGTGAGTCCAGTACTCATAAAAAGTCTCCAATCCATCCTACTTGATGTTTCGGATGTCCCATCTCATCCTTTCAACTCTTGTGGCTGGGAAGAATTCTTCCAGGAAGCTTTGTTGCATTTCTTCCCAAGAGGTGACGCTCCCTTCAGGAAGATTATACAGCCATCTCCTTGCTCTATCCACCAATGAAAATGGAAAAAGAACTAGCTTCACATATTCCTGCTAATTCTCATTAGACTGGTGCATCACCGTCATTTCGAAGTCTTGGAGATGGGTGTGTGGGTCGTCTCCTGGGTATCCATTGAACTTCGTTAAGACCTGTATTAATGCAGGTTTCAGGTCGAACCGCTCAGGGGCGAAGGGATTCTCTGGTAAGATGATCCCATTCGGTCTGAGATTCAGATTAGTTGGGTATGCCAATTGTTTGAGGGTCTGCGCCGTCTGTGGTTGGTCTACTATAGCTTCGCGGCTCGCTATCCGTGCAAGTGCGCGTAGTCATCTTTCAGTTCGGTCGATGTTTGGATCAAAAGCTAATGCTCTCTGTACTCGACGAGTTCCACGCATACACTAGTAGCGAAAGATGGAATGAGAAGAGTAAAATTGTTGCGCGTCAATTCCCCAGCAACGGTGCCAATTTTGACACGCACCCGACGTATGGTACGATCAAAATACTTGTGTATGCCCCAGGCGGATAGTACACGTTCCTATGCCCACTACCGGACTGGTTAGTCTTAGCGGTAAGCTAGGGTCGATCCCATGGAGAATGAGGAACTACTTTACCCTTCGGTGCACAAATTGAGTTGTCACGGTCTCGATCTGTATATCTGCACAATAAAATAAACGGAAATCAAATATAAAAAGGGGTAAGATTTGGGATTGGTCATGATCATTGTTGATATGTTAATTCGGTCACGGGCACACTGAAGATCCGTCCATGCTTCGTATAAACTCAAGGCGTGCCCCAAAGACATTGGGGCGTTTCAAGAGTCTATACTCCACACTTGGGATGGTTGAATCCCTTGTTGTTGTCTTGGTCCGAAGATCACGCTTCACCCCGGTCACAAGGCCGTGCTTCACTCCTCCTTAGATAATAGTCATACCCGATCTCTCCAAGTATGACCCTCACCAACCTTCTCTCCCAAGCTTCCCATGTCTGCACCTACAGAGTAGATATGACTCACGGGATATCCATTTCCGGTACTACGTCCAACCGGTCATCGATATGTCTACGATACGCGAGATGAGTCCTTCGGTCAATAACCATGGCTTGATGCCTCATCACAGTTGGTGGTTGATTGTTAGAGAAGCCCAAAACTGAGAAAAGGTGCAGTATCCCCTAGCCTATTCCTCGCCATCCAGATCTGCAACACCATGTTAGGTGCTGTTCAGCTACTCGGTCCTGGGCACATCGAACGTTACCGTCTGTCATGCCTTGCCTTTTCTTGACATGGTACAGCTCCAACCGAACGGAGATCACCCGCTAGGTCAGGACTGTCCATGAGTTCTGCTCAGATCTATCCGGAACTACTGGACTCAACCGATGGCACAAGTGTCTCTCGAATATTTCACATATCAACAGTCAATCATTTCCCATACCCAAATCTCACCAAGCAAATTACTCACACATAATGAAATACATAATGATTAACGAAATAGAACACATGAATAAAAGGGAATACGAAATACTTGAATTAAAAGCACCTAAGGCAAACATCCTTGGATTTGTTCTTCACAGCGGAATGTAAATTAAAGCGGATAACTGTTTTGAACGTAAAGTAAATATAGAACTGAAAGTAAAAGTGTTTTTCGGACTAAGAACTAGAGAATGGTAGAGTAACCAACGTCAGCCGCATTGGTTGGACTTTTATAGTAGCAATGGCAGCGGACAAAACCCTAAGCGAGTAGACTGAATCGGCATGATTGGTACCTTCCATGTTGAGCAAGATTCTGATTATCCCAGATTGACTTGATTGGTGATTGGCAATCTCCGATTAATTGATTGATTTAGGGTGATGCACTGACTTCAGGATCCTTCTTTCCATAGATGCTTGGCAGATATTATGTAAATCTTCTCCACGCGACTTTCCTTCTTTAGCTCTGGCGACTGATTGGTAATTGTTGTGGTGGTCAAACTGGCATGCATACTTCATGGTTTGATTCCTCGTAGGCAAAGCAGTTGCAAGATCTTCTTTGTTGTTGGATGTATTGCGTTAATACCACGAATGCGAATGATGAACAACAACTTAGCTTCAAGGTTCACATGGAATCCTCCTTTCAACCTCGTCTCTTGCTTCAATTCATCTCCTACGCTGCATACTCCTTTGCGTAATCCTTGCAAACAACTGAATTTACTTCAATTCTGCTCATTCTGGCTACCTTCCTCTGTTTGACTCGGACTGGCTTCCTTCCCTCGAACAATAGCTTTCTTTCCCTAGACAGACACTTAACGACACAAAAAGACATGAAAAATAGGGCCAAATGGCCCAAAAGTCGAAGACGCATCAGGATGAGCCATACTTATGGAGAGAATGTGCGGATAAAATAATTAGAAGGTGTGTCGAGGATAAAGAGCAACAAAGCATTCTTGAGCATTGTCACAACAAGGAGTGTGGAGGAAACTTTGGGCACCAACGTACTGCAAGAAAAATTTTGGAGTGTGGTTTTTATTGGCCAACATTGTTTAAAGACTGTTACGAGTGGGTCAAGATGTGCGAGAAGTACCAAATGGAAGGCAACATCATGAGAAGGAACGAGATGCCCATGATCCCGATCTTGCCCGTGGAAGTTTTCGATATATGGGGCATGGATTTTATGAGACCATTGCCAAGTTCCAAAGGCAATAAGTACATCATATTAGCAGTGGATTATGTCTCGAAGTGGGTAGAGTCTCGTGCTTCATACAAGGAAAATTCGAAGGTGGTTTCTAACTCTTGAGAACTCAAATTTTCAATAGGTTTCGCGTTCCTCGAGCTATAATCAGCGATCAAGGGACTCATTTTTGCAACGCTACGGTGACTGCCTTGTTCAAGAAGTATGGAGTTACCCATCGTGTGTCAACAGCCTACCACCCACAAGCCAATGGACAAACGGAGTTGTCTAATAGAATAATCAAGACGATCTTGAGGAAGACTATGGGCACAACAAGGAAGGATTGGAGTATGCGCTTGGATGATGCATTGTGGGCGTATAGGACTGCCTTCAAAACACCTTTTGGCATGTCCTCTTATCGCATGGTCTATGGCAAGAGATGTCACTTGCCCGTGGAACTGGAACATCGTGCGCATTGGGCTGTTGCCCAGCTTAACCTCGACTGGAATGAAGCAGGTGAATCAAGGAAGCTCGAGATCCAGGATCTCGACGAGATCAGACTCCAAGCATATGACAATGCCGGTCTATACAAGGAACGGATTAAGAAGACCCACGACCTCTTGATCAAGGAAAAGGAGTTCCATTTTGGGCAACATGTGTTGCTCTATCAAACAAGATTTAGGCTTTCATCGGGGAAGCTTTCGACCAAGTGGGCAGGACCCTATGAAGTGCAAGCTCAATTCCCTAATGGAGCTGTTGAGATCAAGGATCCCAAGAACGGAAAGATTTTCAAAGTTAATGGCCAGCGCTTGAAGGCCTATCTTGGGCAAGAACCAGCTATTGAGGCGGAACCATCTGAGTTTCCTGTCGAGGAGGACCTCTGACTTCTAAAAAGGGGGGTGTCGTGCCCAAGACCTTAAATGGGGCGATGTCCAGGAGGCAACCTGGTTAGTATTTTATTTATTTTATTTTTAGTTTAATTTTGTGTTTTTATTTAATTATCTTATTTCCGTAAGAATATTAAAATCCAAAAAAATTCATAAAATCATGAAAATCCAAAAAAATTAGTGTAGCTAGTTTATGTTTTAAGTATTTTATTTTAAAGCATTTTATGATCGAGTCTAACCATAAAGGGAAGTTTGTTCCGGAGTGTATTTGTGTTTCTAAGTGTGCAGGAGATGTTGAGCAAGATGCAGGCTGTAGATACGGATCCACTCTAAGGAAAAGAGCTGTGGGAGTAGAGCAAGGATTCTGGGCAAGAGCTAAGTTGTTGGTCAACAACGATTGAGGCGGTTACTGTACCCCTAAAACTACGCGCTCTTTAAAACCACCCTACCACGTCTATACCCCCACTACCCGATTTCAAATTCAAGTCTGCAACTTCTCATCTTCTCTCTTCTCTCTCCATCAAAACTCCCAAATTCCCTACAATGGTGTCTACTCGCCCCAAAAACAAATTCAACAAGATCCCTGCCAGAACCAATATCGACCTCACCACCGAACACCCCACTACCACCACCACGAAGCCCAAAATCATCACCAAGAGGAAACTACCCATGGAACCCGCCAACCCTTCTGCCAACCAACACCCAGAAATTTCGATCGGAACTACTGTACCCAAGAGTCCGCCGGTCGACGCCACGCTTCTGATGAGCGACGAAAACCCTAGCCTGATGGAAGAGGTGGAGAAGCAGCAGGAGGAGGAGACACAATCGAAGCAGGTTTCTGAGCAAGAGGAGTTAGAGGAAGAAGCAGAGAAGGAGGAACACGACGGCGAGGATGAAGAAGAAGAAAGAGGTGATGAGGGAGAAGGCGACAATGATGATGTGAATGAAGCTATTGACGCAGTGGCTGCGACGCTGGCAGCGGAGGCGTTGGTGGAGGCAAAGACCAAGGCAAAGGAAAGTCCGAAGAAGAAGAAGGAAGCTAAGGCGGTTAAGAAACGCCCTCACGGTGGCGAGGGGACGCCGGCGAAGAAGCACAAGTCTGCTACTTCGGACGCCGGGTCTTTTCAGCGAGCAAGAAGAAGGCAAAGATGTTGAGGAGGAAGGGGATGATGAGCAGTCTACCCCAACAAGTGCTAAGAGCAGGAAGAAGAGGAAGGGGCCCACGGTGATGACGTGTAGCAAGCCCAAAGAGTGGAAGGTGACTGCACCTCGAGTTCTCGACTTCAAATTCTACGAGAACTTGGGTGTTGCCCAGGAAGTAAGAGAGTTGTTCAAAGGGATCGGCTGGAGTAAGTTTTTGGAGTGGCCTGTGGAGGTCTACGAGGATCAAGTCAAGAAAGTCTATAGCACGGCGGCAATAACAAGTGATCCTGAGAATGGGGTGAGCATGATTTCCTTCTCGCTGTTGGGCGAGAAGTATGAGATTCAAGTCAGTGCCCTCAATCAGATTCTCGGGATGGTGAGTCTGCGAGATTTGGCCAGGAAGGAGTTCATGGAGGCCAAGACTAAGGTGGCATTCCCAGGAGATGTGGTTTATGAGGAGCAGTGGAAGGAGATCAGCAACGGGACGCCCTACTATGGAGCCAACAACAAGGGTACTGAGCTAAGAACGCCTGCCCTGAGGCTTTGCCACCGCATCCTTGCCTACAACTTGTATGGCAAGAGTGATAGCGGCAACAACTTGAGCAACAAGGAGCGATATCTGTTGTGGTGTATGCATACCAAAACCAAAGTCAACTTCGCGGCGTTCCTTGGTGAGCAGCTCAAGACTGTGTTGGCAAAGCAGGCGTTGGGATGCACTTGTGGCCACTTTGTGACAGCCTTCGCGAATGGAGTCAGAGTCTATGGTGATCTGTAGGGGAAGCCGAAGATGCCGGTCAACATGTTGGGAGAAACTGCCTTGAGAAAGATGAATGACATCGAGATCAGGAATGTCAGATATGTGTTTGTTGATCATTCCAAACCAGCATCTAGCAGGCGACTACCAGTGGGCAAGAAGGAGGAGGCAAGCACCAGTGTATCGGTGCTGCCCAACATTGAGATCGAGACCAGGCTGGCCAATGTGGAGAGGTTGTTGACCGAGATCAGAGATGCCCAGCTGGCATTCTTTGCACACCAAGGATTCAGGTATCCACCTGAATCTTCTCTTTGATTTGTGTTCCTCCCTTTTATGTTAGTTTAGGATTTTATTTTTTGTTTTTGTGTTTTATTATTGAGTCTTGTTTTGTGTTATTTAGTGTATTGTTGTTCGAAAGGGCGATTTTACTGTCTTCACCCACAATTTGCCCAGCAAATTGTGTGGTGAAGACCTTATTGCCTTCTCGGTTGTTTTTGTTGAGTCAGTTGGTTTTTGTTTGATTGTTGCCCAATATTTTACCCACTTTGCCTAAGGCAAAGTATGTGGGTGTTGGGGTGTCAGTTGTGTTTTTAAAGTATGTTTATGTTACTGATCAGCATGTTAGCATGAATGTTAGAATAGGTTTATGGATGATGCCGTATGTAAATAGGTAGGACGGAATGAGATATTGGGCATTAACTGTGAGGATTTGAGCTTTTGAAATGCTATATACATATGCAGCATTATTCTTTCTTGTGTGATAATGATCAGTTGACATGTGTTGATCTAGAACTTGCCTCCATCTCTTAATTAAAATTTCATGTAACTTAGTAGAACTACTTGGATGAATTTGGCAATTTTTGTTCAAAATAGCCATGGCCTAAAAATTTCCTACCATAACATTTATCCTTTGATTAGCCCCCTTGAGCTTGGATCGTATTCTTTCTATTCACTTATAGAAGCCTGAATTTTAGCCATCCCGGTCAAGAACTCAGGTCTAGAAGAACGAGGGATGAAAGGAAATGTTGGGTAGCACATAGTGGGCAGAATCACCTAAGATAGAGGTGTTGGGTTTGTAAAAAAAAAAAAAAAAAAAAAAAAAAAAGAAGAAAAAAAAAAGTAAAAAAAAAAAGAAAAAGAAGGAAAAATAAATAAATAAATATGGAAGTCTAGAATAAGTGTGCTAAATAAAAGGGAGTGAGGAATCAAGGGCAATGTGTTGCTCGAGAACCTAGTTCTTGACTTAGCCAGTTCCCATATTATCTCACCTTTTTGCCTTAAACCACATTACAACCCAATGAAGACCTAAGGATAAATAGTTTGAATTTGTTCGATGATGTAGAGATGTAGAGGGCAGGCAAGCCTATGGAAAAACTTTGTTTATCATGGTCAAGAGCGTAAACACTTAACCTTATACACTTGAGAGATGAGTACTGGTGAGGATGTCCTTGTTGCCCAATAACTCTATCTTGACCTGTTTGATGGCAATATCTGTTACATATTCTGTTTTGACTTACATGTGAGATGCTGATCTGTTTTGAGTTTGTGTTTTCTATTTTGTCTTTTCTGTGTTTGAGTCTTGGGCAAGTTGCAACCATACACTTGAGGGCAAGTGTAATTCAAGTGTGTGGGTGTGATGAACCCATATTTGTGTCCATCTTTTCTTGTTTCTTTCTTGTGTTTTTAGTCTTTATCGAGTCATTATGTGTCTGGGAGGACACGGAAGTCGAGAGATAGTGTGCAGGGGAAGAACAGGTGGATGCTGGGCAAATCCGATGGAAAATCTGTTGTTGAGATGGTGATACGATGCGAATGGGCATAAGGCTGGAAGCTTGTAGCTGGGCAACATCGAAACATCCTTTCTACAAGTCAGGAAGTACCTCCCCATATCCTTAAGCCAACAGACAGAGTACTCGGAGGAGCCAGGATCGTGGTCAAGACTGGAGGCAATTCAGGATGCAGACGATGAAGGGCAGGATGCAAGTCGGACCAGCAGTAGCAGCAGATTTCTTTTCCTTCAAGGAAGAGGATAAGGATTGGATGTTTCCTTCCTTATCCTAGCCGAGCCAAATCATTGAAGATATCTACCACGCAAGGAAAGAATGATCGTGCATGCGAAGGAAAGAGAGAGAGGCGGAGGTTATGATATGCATGGGAAGAATCCTTATTCAACAAGGAAACTTCCCTAAACCTTAGAATCTCATCGCTTATATATATGGCCGACTCTATCATGTAAAAGAGCTCTTCGAATTCAGTAGTTTAGATTAGTTCTGCATTCTAGGTTGAGAGAAAGTGAGGAAAAAACAAGTCCTAAGGGCAATTTACTTTTAGTTCGTATTTTACTGCTTTAAGTTAGTTGTTGGCGTGAAGCCAAGACCCTGGTTGCTGACTACGCTTTTGGGCAGCAATCCTTTTCCAGATTTATGCTAAGTATGTTTTTCTTTATTTGCTTTGTGTTCTTATTTACTGTTATGTCTAGCTAAGTTTATTGTTTGGGTTGGATGTAGATGAAGTGATTCTAAATTATTCGTTCAAACTTGTGAGGTCTAATTGTGTTAGATCGTTAATTAATTTTGTTCCCGAAACACTTAGGATTAATTCTAGACTTAATTGATTTTGAAGTTGATTGATCACCATCTAGATATTGAGATTAAGTCATTAACAGAAATTGGGATCAACACGAGAGTGTCTTTCTTGCCCAAGAAGGTAAAGGGTGTTGGAGAGCAGTCGGTATTGACCTACCGCTTGGCTGTCTTGGGTCTATTTATTCTAAATGCCTGTTGGGCAGCATCGTTACTGAAGTGTCTTTGTGACTTTGCTGATCAAGAGAGGAGATCTAGCCTTCTGGTCAAGATCTGTAAAATTTATTTGACATAGGTTAAGTGTGTTAGCATCGTGACTTCGTGACCTTAGGGTGTTAACTAATCTTTGCCTTAAACCAAGTGATAAAATTAGTTAATTTAATATCTTTGCACCGATGAACGAGTGAAGAGTAATTAGGATCATGGATTTGAAACCCAATCCAAACTCTTTTGTTATTTGATAGTTTTACTTGTTGAGTTCAGGTTCATGACCAAAACCCTTTTGTTGAACAACATCAGAAGAGCAAATTACGTCGAGTCCCTTGGGTGCGATCCCGCTTGCCGCTGACTACTACCTTGTTGGGCAAGAGGTGTTATAAATATTATTTTTGCGAAGTGTGTGACGACAGCGCTCTGTCATCTTCCATAAGAAATCCAAGCCAAGAGATTGAACCCTAATTCCTATCATTTTCGGTTCCAAGAAGAGATCAAGAGGAGAAGTTCAATTTAATTTTCTAAAAGTAGGTTTAATCTATTTGATTACTTGTATATATATGTAATCTCTATAATCCCTAAAGAAAGAAAAACATGCATGCATGATATTTAAATTTATGTTTAGGCAAAACTAGGGTTTTTGATGTGAGGATCGAGTGAGGAAATTGATAGGAAAATTAAACCTGTTGGGAAATTTATTAGTAAGAGTTTTGATGAATTCCAAAACCGACTGACCCCAACCGATTAGATGTTGCCAGAACCTATTGTTAGAAGTTAGGCTCGCTGTTTGAGAAAAGTTGAGATTTTATCTTTACAGGTCTCCAGCTAAAGATGGCAACAAGGCATCACTCAGACAGAACATCAGTTATGATGAAAGACAACTGAGAGTTCATATGTTCAGATGGAATGAGGGGGAAGTCTTCAGAACATCAGTTGTGAAGGAAACCAACTGAGGGTTCATCAGATGAGAAGCAGTAGAGAGGAAGAGAACATGAGATGAAAAGGAAGTCATCTGAAGGTTCAAACACAACTGACTAAATACAAGGAAGACAACTGAATGTTCAGTTTCAGAACCTCAGTTGTAGAACTCAAACAAGAAGATCAACAGCTTGAAGATGAAGTCAGCTGAGAGTTCAACTGTTAGTTGTCTGATAGAACATCGGCTGAATAACAAGTTAGTTGAAGATCGAAAATCTTAACCGACCACCCTCTGTGGGAAGTCTGCAGTTAAGATTTGAATTTCAAAATGAAGTCACATGAGGGTTTGACCGTTCAGTCATTACCCCATTTGGCCCAATACAAGGTTGTCTCAGATGGAAAGCAGAAGAGCTCAGATGCCATATCGGGAAAGTCTGCAGAAATGAGAGACAAGCCATCGCTTTCAACGATCAGAGATCAACAGCTCCTCCAACGGCTAGTTGATACTCTCTGCCTATAAATAGAGGCATTCATTCATTCGAAGACTGATACAAGACACAGACAAGAGACAAGACACACACGCGAGAAGAAATCTGAGAGCAAAAAGAAAAGAGCAATATTCTTCCCGAGCTGAACTGAATCTCTTAGAACATCACTTGTTGAGGGTTCTAGAGTTAGATAGTTTTTTTTGTGTCTTTAGATCGAACCTTGAGAACATCACTTAGTGAGAGTTCGTAGAGAGTTAGATCGCAGCTCACCTTCCGTTCGAGCTTTTAGTTGGAAACATATTTTCTTTTTCACCTGAAAAGGTTTAGGATTCTACTCTTCCTACAACTGAGTAGCTAGGTCGTTTAGTACCCGTAAACTAAACTGTAAGGTTGATAAGTACCCGCAAACTTATCCATAACGGTTGCTCAGCCCGCATAAGCTGAGTGGTTTGTCCAGAAGAACTTGGACTGTGATACCCCGAGCTTCTATGCCTTTAGAGAGCGTCTAATTGACCGAGTGAGTTAAAAGATGAGAATTTAAGAGTAAAATTTTTCTTTTCTAAACGAAGAGAATTGAATAAAACGTTTAAATTGCTTTGTGAATCTTGTGTGAATTTATCTGTTCTATTTATCTGAGATGATGATGATGTGATATGCTTGTTGAGTTATTATATGAAAATGAGTACGTGAATAATTTCTATAAAAATCTTAAAGAGTTTGCTTGATTGAGACAGCATAAGATTAATCGCCGAGAAATATAATTATACCGATGAACTTAAAATAGATTGAATTAGAATCTTCGAACTTAGAATTACTTTTAAGATCACTGAGATAGGGTAAGAACTTATCCGAGAATTGAGAAGAATAATGAGGAGTTAATCTTTAAAGGATTAATAAATGGATTGAGAAGCCGATTAAAATCCTTTGAAATTTAAAGGACTAAAATGATCGAAACCTTTAATCTTTTAAATTGAGACGTGAAATAGGGTTGAGATGCTTAGTATTGGAAGTGAGATGAGAAGAGGTTAGACCCGTTAATAGCATAAAAAGGAATTAATACGAATCGTTTTATCCGGAAAACCTTTACGACCGGGTAATTAACACCCGTAACGACTCGACGAAGACACGTGTCACCCACCTCTCACTCCCTCACGCCACCTCACACCTACCTATAAGCTATACCTAGATGTCATCATGGCTATTCTCTAGAAATGACCAACATACTTAGTAAATTGTGAAACTAAAGTATGCATGCAATTAACATCACATCAACCTATCTATTTATGTCTTAATACAACTTCCAACATAGCACTTTATTCCTTTTGTTGGATTTCAAACTCTTACACCTAAGGTAAAGAAGAAAAAACTCATTCATTCACCACATTCCATCTCTCTCTCTATCGAAACCTCTCTCTCTCTCAAGACAACAAAGAAAAAAACTCTCAAACTCTCCAATCTCTCTCAAACTCTCTGCACTCTCCCTCTCTCACACATACATTCAATTTTTCTTACATGCAACCATGTATTCAAGCTCCCCATCCATGGAAATGAAGTAGAAAGTATCAACCTCCATTCATTTCATCCATAATATCTTTCAAGTTCTTGAAGTTAAATTCAACAATCATCCAACACTTTATTCATTTTGATTCTTAAACCCTAAAAGGAATGGATGATTAATTCCATGTTATTCTTTTTCTTTGAGGATTCAAGAAGACTTCCTTCTTCTCTTCAAGTCCAAGCTTTGAAGCTACAATTTCCATCCAATTCGATTCCAAGAACCAAGAGAAGGATTCCCATTTAAATTAAAGTATGAAAAATTCATTTGATTAGTTGTAAATATGTATATCTCTAAGTCCTAAAAGAAAGAACTATGCATGCATGCTATTTAAATTATGTTTAGGCAAACTTAGGATGTGCATGTGATAATCGAGTGAGAAGAATTCATTAGGAGTGATGGTCCCGAAACGAGTTACTGGTGTATGTGGGGGGGGGGGGAATACACCAGTTAGGATTTAAAAATTTAAAAACTTAACCCTAAAAAAAACACTTCAACTGAGTAAAAGGACTCAGTTGGAATCTTACAGCTGAGTAAGCAACCTCAGCTGGAAGAGTGAAGCTGTGCAGAATGTGGTGGAAATTAAACTCGTTAAAACAACTCACGCTTTTAAGATCGGTTGGTCAAGAACCAAAACGGCTCGGTTGGTCAAAAACCAAAATAGCTCGGTTGGTCAAGAACCAAAACAGCTCGGTTGAAAATGTGCAAATGAGGTTTGTATGCTGGATGCAATAAGCAACTGAATGAAAATAAACACAGACACACGGGATTTAACGTGATTCGGAGATAACCCTCCTACGTCCACGGGGAGATGTGAATCCTCACATCTCAGTCCAAGTTCTTCTGGACAGTTCCACACAGCTTACCCGGGCTGTGCAACCGTTGCAATAAGTTTACGGGTACTTATCAACCTTAACAGTTAAGTTTGCGGGTACTTAACAACCTATATCAAGTTTGCGGGTACTTGACGACCTAGCTACTCAATTACAGGAAGAGTAAACTCCTAGCAAACACTTTTTAGGGTGTGAGTGGGTTTTCTAACTACAGCTCGATCACGAATGAGAGCTGGATCTAAGGCTTGAACGAATAAAAACTCAAACTAAGATCTAAGACAGATTTTCACTCTATGAACCCTCAACTACTAATGTTCTATCACTCTTGAACTCTCAGCTGCTGATGTTCTTAGAATATGATTTTCTTGCGCTTGATTTTCTTTTGATTGTGCTTCTCTATCTCTTGTCTTGCGTATGTGTTGTATTTTTCTCGAATGAGAGAATGCCTCTATTTATAGGCGGAGAGGATCAACTAGCCGTTGGAGGAGCTGTTGATCTCTGATCGATGAAAGCTATGGCTTGTCTCTTATCTCTGCAGACTTTCCCGATATGGCATCTGTGCTCTTCTGCTTTTCATCTGAGACAACCTTGTGTTGGGCCAGATGGGGTAATGACTGAATGGTCAAACCCTCATGTGACTTCCTTTTGAAATTCAAATCTTAACCTTTCTGACAGTCAACCTCGGATAGTCGGTTGAAAATCTTGATCTTCATCTGAGTGGTCTTCAGCTGATGTTCCGAGCGGTTGAACTCTCAGCTGACTTTGAACTTCAAGCAGTTGGACTTAGCTCGGTTGAATTCTACAACTGAGGTTCTGAAACTGAACACTCAGTTGTCTTCCTTGTATTTACTCAGTTGGGTTTGAACCCTCAGATGACTTCCTTTTCATCTGATGTTCTCTACCTCTCTTACTGTTTCTCATCTAAAGAACCCTCAGTTGGTTTCCTTCACAACTGATGTTCTGAAGACTTCCCCCTTTTTGCATCGGAACAAAGAGCTCTCAGTTGTATTTTATGACAACTGATGTTCTGAGTGATACCTTGTTGCCATCTTCAGCTGGAGACCTGTAAAGATAAAATCTTAACTTTGCTCAAACAGCGAGCCTAAATTCTAACATTAGGTTCTGGAAACATCTACTCGGTTGGGGTCAGTCGGTTTTGGTGATGACAAAACCAAAACCACTTATAACTTTAAACCACTATTGATCTAAAACTCACTAACTTATCTAAAATCTCAGCTGAAATTCTAGACAATCTATAAGATAAAACATCAAAGGGTTAGCACAGTTATAACATGATATTGAAAGACTTTGTGATTCAGAGCTTGGACAATGAGAAATTGTTCATCAAGGTGAATCTTATATATACTTTGAAGTTTTGGTACAACTGAAGATTACAAGGTTAAGCACAAAACAGATAAAGATACAGCAGTTGTTTCAAAAACTACAACATCAAAAAAACTTCATCAGCTCAAAAACTTTGACAGCTCAAAAATACTGTTGACCGTACTTGCTGAAGATACGGTCAAAGATCTCCTTCTTCGCCTCCGACTCAATCCCAGTGTTGACGCCGTGTTCCTTGCAGACTTGCCTCGCCTCAGCCATGATCGCATTTCTATTTGGCGTGCTCGTGCCTTTGATCATCTGAGGGCGGTACCTGCACATCTTCGGAACTGGAACGGTGTTGGGATCGAGCTGAGCATTCAGCATAGCTCGCTTGAACTGACTAAACATTCCAGGGTCTCCAGATCTGAATTCCCACAGGGCTTCCTTGAAGGCTTGCCTTGGGTCTTCAGTCGAGTAGACTTTCCTGTAATAGAAGTCATTGATGAATTCATGCTTGAACTGCTCCCAGTCATCGTTCCACTCAACATTCATCCACTTGTCAACATGTGGGTACCGAGATGGGAGCGGAGCGTTCTTCTGCAACTGATGCATCGACTTCCTAGCTTCAACCTTCATCTGGTGCTTGTTGATTCTTCGCACACTCCGGCTGGCTTTGTTCCTGTCGACGATCTTCTCCACCTTGGCGAGCTCCTTCTCGAACTTGGCCACCTTCTTGGCCTGATCAGCAGCGAACTTCTTGATCCAAGAGGGATTCAAGTACTTCTCCTTGGACTTCCCCATAGCTTTGGCAGCTTCGATGCAGTATTCGACAGATATCCCGTCAAGTTCGGCATCGAGCTCGGCTACGAGGTCGTGGGAGATTTCCAGTTCGGGCTGCGATCCTTCAGCTTCAGCTTCAGCTGGCACTCCTTTCTCCTGCTGAGCTCCTTCAGCTTGCTGGAGAACAGCTTTTCCTCGTCCAGCAACAGCTGCTGGCTCCTTGTCTTCCTTGTCTTCCTTGTCTTCTCCCTTTTTGGCATCATCCAAAAGGGTGGCAACAGTGCCATCCAGGGAGGTCAACTTGGTCTCAGCCTGTTGAACGCAGGAAAAGAGTTCGTCAACAGCGTCCTTCTCTGCCACCTTCTTGGCCAACTCCAAGTCTTGGCGCTCCTGCTCAGCTCGCTGCACGGCTGCAAAGGTCGCAGAGACCTCTTTGTGGAGGGCGACGAACTCAGCTCGGAATGATGCGAACTGAGACATCCACTCCTGGTCTTGGGTCTGCTGGGACTTTGCCAGGTCAGATTCAGCAACTGTCTTGAAAACATTGAAATCCGAGCTGAGACCTTGAACGGCCTTCCTTAGAGCAGAGACCTCTAAGCTGGAAGAAGTGGAGAGGTCTGCGAACTTCTACTGCAGGGAAGAGGAAAGATGTTCGAGCTGATTCTTCAAGCTGGCATTCTCGGCCATCAGCTGCTGCATCCTGTCAGTTTCCTCCTCCTTGCTGTGCTGGATCTTGGATAACATCTCCTGCCTCAGCTGGTTGACCCTCTTCGAGATCAGCTCGCAGACGGCATCGGTTGAGAGCGCTGGCTGATCGGAGGGTCTAGGCAGGTGTTGTGGTTGAGGCTGGGCAGATGGCGTCATGAAAATCATGGCAGATCGGCTGGCGAGGTAGGCCTTGAGCTTCTCTTCTTCCCTCTTGGCCGCCTCATCAGCCGCGTCGACGTCCTCCATGCAGGTGGCATTCTTGGCCAGCATATCATCAAGGAACTGAACAGCTCTAGGGTTGTTGCACAGCTCCCTGGTGTCTGTCCCTTCTTGAATGCTCCTGTCCAGACGTCGTCGTAGCACAACCACCTTCTGGTTGTAAGCCACCTCCAGGTTCTGGTAGTCGAAGTATTCCCTCAGGTTGGACTCCTCGACCTTCAACCTGTCCCAACCATGGATCCTGAGGGTTTCCTCCTTCACGTACAAATAGCTGAATATGACGCTGAATTGGTAGAGCAGTTCCGTCCCGGACATAGTAAATATGGGCATCGAGGCTGCCTCGGGGAACATTCCAATCAGCTTGCGAAAGCAGTAGCTGAGCCTTCCTTCATATTCAGTCAAGATCACCTGGCGGTTGGCTTCTTCGTCGATTGGAGGGGTTCGATATCAAAGGTTACGGGTTCGATGGTTTCATCAACGTTGGCCGAAGGAATAGTCACAACGTTGGCATCGAGCGAGAGGCTCGGAATATCTGACTGAGGACCAGTTGAGAGAACTGGATCCTCTTTGGATGGTGAGTCGGCTGGCTCAATGGTTTCTTCAGACACAGGTGGGATTACCTGGCTGGCATCAGCTCCAGTTTGACTGTCGTGGGACTCCTCAGATGAAGAAGAGTCATCTGAGGAGGAGCTGGAATCCTCCACTTGGATTTCCACGTCTTCAGCTGTTTCCTCCTGACGTGGTTGAAGAATAAACCCAGCTGGGTCAACCGATTGGCTGGATTCGGTTGACTCCTTCTCCTCAGCTGGCTTGACCACCACTGGACTTGTTGTAGATGGTTGAGCCGCTGGCTGGACGATGCGAATCCTGGGCCTCTTCTGGAGGGGTTCCTCCTCTTCTTCTTCTTCATCTTCCTCTTACTCAGCTACCTCCTCCAGCTGGCGCTTCGCTGGCTTGGACCTCGAAGGGCGGCGAGCAGCTGACTCCACAGCTGGCTTGGGGGCACCCTTGGGAGTGTAAACAGCCTCCACAACGTCCCTTGCCTTCTTGGCTGTGGGGAACAGCGTCAGCTTGCTGAATGGAGTGTCCTCACTCCCTTCCCATGTCAGCGGAAGACCCTTTGTAGCTTGGAGGATGAGGGCAGAGATTTTTGTCCCGAAGTTGAGTGTCCCCTTGACACACTCAACAGCAGTTCTCTGAACTCAGCTGTCGTCTCGGAGATTTTCTGCTTCTCCATTATCAGCTGGCTCTCAAGAAAGCCCAGCCAGTCCACCTGGTGCAGCTCTTCCAGTGCCTTCTGTTGCTTGAGCTTTGGTCGGCTAATGTCACCAAAAGCTCCACCATATGCGAAGGCGCACTTGGAGATTACGCCGAAGAGAAGTCGGTATGCCGGCTTCAGCTTCGTCCTTTGCATGCTCCCCTTCAATGGTTCGGGAACAAGAAGGATGGTTTGAAGGAAGGCATCAACTTCCTTTTCAGTGAAGTTCCCCAGCACATCTGTGGCTTTGGGATTTCTGGGGATGATCTTCTCCAGTTCCCGGGATACTTTGATTTCTACGGTGGTGTCTTCAATTGTCTGAGAGGTTCTGTGTCGTTGCTTGCATGGAATGATCGTGACAAGTCCATCATCTGCAACTCGCTGCAGATTCCGATAGAAGTGCACGGCCTGCTTCCTGAGCAACTGGGACAGAGAGAGGGTTGCCTAGTCGAGCAGACGGTGGTCGGAGAGAATGGCGGCGATAGGAGTGAGCTCAGGCAAGGTCAAGACCGCTCTGGACAGAATCTGTTCAAAATGAATCTTCGACATCACCATGTCGAAAGATTCCTGGAAGGTAGCAGGCTCTGCGGAAACCATCTTCTTAAAAGCTTTGGATTTGGGCGCCATCTCGAGGAGATATATATGCAAAGAAGAAGAGAAATCTTTACTGAAAATGGTGAAATAAAATCGAAGGGGATGGTGAATAGTTAGTAAAGATATGCACGAAAAGAGAAGGTAAGGATCACTTCCTGATTTGCCGTATTATATAATCTTTGACTCGGATAAAATCAACGGCTGGGGTTAAATGGCGCGTAATTATCAACGGCTGAGATTTCACGACTGTTGAGTAATTTTGACTGATGCTTCACGCGCGCAAGTGAGAAGGTGAATAGTTTAGGGTGTCAGCCCAGTCGCACTATAAAGTAAGGCTATAGGAGTTCAGCCAGACTTTACATTAAATGCGACATGATGGCTTGTTTAATCTAGCTGACATATTCAGGAATGTTTGAATTTATTTCAAACATTCTCATTTAATATCATAACACCTTCAGTCATAAATGATACCTGCCAGCTGATGTCGATATCAGTTGTATCCCTCAGTTGTGTTCTTTAGTTGCCGCATACCATCAGCTGACTCGAGTTCGTCTGTTCAGCTGATGTTTGATGTCTTCAGTTGGCAATTCGTATCTGAGATTCCCCCGTCATCTGAGCTTCCCCCTCAGATGGATATCTGACTCTTCAGCTCGGATGGATTCTCATCTGCTCGGACGACTCTTCATTAGCTCGGATGACTCTTCTGCTCGGATGAGTCTTCAGCTCGGATCCAAGAGTCCTAGAAGATCACACAGCATCTTGAACCGGGCTTCAGGAAGAGGTTTGGTGAAGATGTCAGCTCTCTGAATCTCAGTTGGGATCTTCTCCATGGACACATCCTTCTTCTCAATATGATCTCGGATGAAATGATGACGAATGTCGATATGCTTAGTCCGAGAGTGGTGAACAGGGTTTAGAGAGATAGCTATGGCACTCGAGCTATCACAATGAATGGGAACCTGTCCAGTTGTGACTTCATAATCTCTCAGTTGTTGCTTCAGCCACAATACTTGCATGCAACAGCTTCCGGCAGCCATATACTCTGACTCGGTTGTCGAAGTAGCAACACACTCTTGTTTCTTGGAGAACCATGAAACCAGCTTACTTCCCATGAACTGACAGTGTCCAGAAGTAGACTTCCTGTCCAACCGATCTCCTGCTAGGTCAGCATCTGAGTATCCAGTCAGCTGGATATTGTCATCAGTTGGGTACCACAATCCAACATTGATAGTTCCCTTCAGATACTTAATGATGTTCTTTGCTGCCAACATGTGTGCTTCTCTTGGTTGGACTTGAAATCGAGCACACACTCCAACTGCATATGATATATCAGGTCAGCTGGCAGTTAGGTAGAGCAGCGAACTGATGATCCCTCTATACTGGCTGGCATCAACGAGCTTTCCCTCAGCTCCGGGTTCGATCTTCCAGTTCGTATTCATAGGGATCCTTGTTGTCTTACTTGTCTGCAATCCGAACTTGGTGATGAGCTCATTTGTATACTTGGACTGGTTGATGAAAATCCCTTCAGGTGACTGCTTCACTTGTAATCCAAGGAAATAATTCATCTCGCCCATCATTGACATCTCGAACTTCTCCTTCATGAGATCGGAGAATTTCTTGCACAGCTCCTCCGACTTGGAGCCAAAAATGATGTCATCGACATAAATTTGCACAACAAGTATATCTTCTCCAACTTTGATGGTGAACAGAGTTTTATCAACTGAACCTCGTTTGAACCCCGAGTTCAGAAGAAATCCACAAAGAGTGTCATACCATGCCCTTGGTGCTTGCTTTAGACCATAGATAGCTTTCTTCAGCTTGTACACTCTTCCATCTCCAGTCTCAAAACCAGGAGGCTGTTCAACATATACATCTTCTTTGATATCTGCATTGAGGAATGCACACTTCACATCCATCTGATATACTTTGAACTTGTGATGTGCGGCATAAGCTAGAAAGATCTGGATGGCTTCCAGCCTTGCAACTGGTGCGAAGGAATCTTCAAAGTCAATTCCTTCTTGTTGGCAGTGTCCTTGAGCTACCAACCTTGCTTTATTTCTCACAATGAATCCAATGGCGTCTCTCTTGTTTTTGAAAATCCACTTCAATCCAATCACCTTGACACCATTTGGTCTTTCTACCAACTCTCATACACAGTTGCGTAGAAACTCATTCAGTTCTTCTTGCATGGCTGTTGTCCAGTGGACACAGTTGAGAGCTTCCCCAACATTCTTCGGTTCTGGTACATCAGCTACAAAGCAAGAAATCATGGCAACATCTCCAGCTTGCTCGAACTCCTCTAGAACTGCCAATTCTTCAGCATATTGGGCATAAGTGTTGGAATCTTCCTCGGTTGATTCAGGATTTGCAACTCGGCTCCTTGTACACACACCCTCGGTTGGATCGCCGATGATGTTGTCAGTTGAATGAACTTCATACCATCTTCGGTTGCGTCTTCCTTCTTCTTCCAACTGTGGCTGTTCAAAAATCTGAGTTGGAGTCTTCAGAGCTGGTGATTGATCAGCTATTGAGTCTGGATCCTCAACATTGACAATGGTTCGAGCTGAGTTTGGCTCTGCTTCAGATTTTGAAGCAGTTGGAGGAACATCAGCTGAAGTTCCCACTTGGGATGAGCTGAGGTCTTCGCATTCATCTTCAGAGGAGTATGGATCCTCATCCTCAGTTGCCCACACCAGTGGTTCAGCTCGGTTCTTTTCCCTAAGTGCTTGCGATCTGGTGAGAACTGGTAGATCAGCTGGATCCGCGTGTTGTTCGTTTACCTGTTCCCTACACTCAAAGGTAGATTCATCAAAACTAACATGAGGTGTTATTTCCACAACACGAGAGCTGTTGTTGAATACTCTATATGCCTTGATCCGAGCTGCATATCCAAGAAATATGCCTTTCGAAGCTTTGGCATCAAAAGTTTTCAATTGAGTCTTCCCATTGTTGTGAATATAACACTTAGAACCAAAAACACGAAAATAAGAAATATCTGGCTTTCTGCGTCTCCACAGCTCGTATGGCGTCTTTCCCAACCGCTTGGTGAGAAGAGATCGATTCTGAGTGTAGCATGCTGTGTTGATTGCTTTAGCCCAAAATCTCTTTGGCAGAGCTGAGCTCGCTACATGGATGTGGCAGCATCCTTCAGCGTTCTGTTTCTTCGCTCAGCTACCCCATTCTGTTGCGGAGTACGCGCGGCTAATGTCTGATGAGTTATTCCATTCTTCTCGCAATACTCGATGATGGTTTCATTTAGAAACTCATTTCCACGATCTGATCGGATGGATATGATCTTCATCTCTTGTTGGTTCGAAATCCGATCCATCAGCTTGGGCAGCTCATCTCGGGTTTCACTCTTGTGGCGCATGAAGATGGTCCACGTATATCTTGAGTAGTCATCAGTTACAACCAATGTGTATTCGTTGCCATTTATGCTTTTTGGTGTAACTGGCCCGAAGAGATCCATATGGATCAGCTATAACACTCGGTCGGTTGAGGGAGTTGACTTCAACCGGAAGGAGGATCTAGCGAGCTTTCCCAGCTGGCATGCACTGCAGATATGTGTTGTTGAAAACACTCGATTGGGTATGCCTCTTGCATGTTCTTGTCTGGCGAGTCGGTTCATCGTTTTGAAGTTCAGATGGTTGAGCCTTTTGTGCCACAGCCAGCTCACATTCGAACTGCTCTTTGATAACAGGCAAGTGTCAGGGAGGCTGCTGTTCCAGTCAGCGTAGTAAACATTCCCTGTTGGAGATCGACTTCCCAACAATATCACCTGCTTTGATCCGACATCTTTAACTCTGCAACCCTGTGCATCAAACTTGACAGAGAAACCATTATCACAGAATTGGCTGATGGAGAGCAGGTTATGCTTCAATCCATCAACATAAGAAACATTAGAAATTGAAACATGATTGGTTTCAAGGGTACCGTAACCTCTGCTGTAACCTTTTGAGTTATCACCAAAAGTAACTGATGGACCTTCTTTCTCCACGAAACTTCCAAGCAAATCCTTCAGATTCGTCATGTGTTTCGAGCATCCACTATCCATCACCCACATTGTAGCAGATGCCTTCTTCTTCCTCAGCTGTTTCTCCTGCACCTGCAAAGAGAAACTCGCTTAGGTCCCCAATTTCAGTTGGGTCCTGGAGGGTTAGAACCAGTTCCAGCGGGAACTGTGCGTCGCTTTTCCCTATAAACTCTGATGGATTTATCATTCCAGATTACTTTTCCTTCATCATCAACTATAACAACACCTCGGTTATCCTTAGGCTTGTTGTTAGTAGTGATGTTCTGTTTCTTGGGAGGAGTTGGATTTCTCCCATGTTGAGCTTTAGGAGATGAGGCTTTCCCCCTGTTTTGATGGCGATTCTTATCCTGTTGAGTTTGTCTGTGAGGTCGGACGCCTTGTTGGAATCTTTGTGGCTGATTATGATTCCAACTTCTAGAGGGTTGTCTGTAGTTGTTCATGCCCTGTTGATGATTCATATTATGGCATGAATATCTCCAGTTGTCCGACCTGTACCTTAACTGTTGACTTGGTTGGAACCTTTGGTCGAACTGATGTTGGAACCTCGGTTGATTCAGATGATTGAACCCATGTCTGTTCTGAGGTAGGTTCCATTCCTTCTGACGTTGACTCTGAGGTTGACGCAGAGGTCGGTTCTGATTCTGAGTTCGGTTGCGGTTATGCCTTCGACGCCTCTGATTTCTCTTCTGACTTTTAGAACATTCCTCCTCGGTTGATGTCCCAACCGATGGAACATTTTGTCCTACATCTGCTACTCCTTTTCCCTTCTCAGTTGTGATTCTATTGGTTGGTTGAACTTGCTGAGAGGTGGAGGTTGAATTAGCTTCTGGAGACTCAGCTGTGTTGGGCTCGACAGCTGTGACTTCTACAGCTTTGATGAAGGTTGCTGGAGGAATCCCAGTATCCTTGACAATATCATAACCGAGTCCTGACACGTCATCCATCTGTCTGCTGTAACTTAAAAGGTTTTCGATGATCTTGGATGACTGATACAGCTTGATTAGATTGTCCTTCTTAGTTTGCAACTGTTTGAGGAGGACAGTTATCTGCTCGGTTTTACCATCTGACTCCTTTATCAGCTGGTCAATCTGAGCCTCTTGATTTTTCAACTGATCTTGCTGTTCCTTGTTCTGCTTTGTCAACTCCTCATCAGCTGGAGCCTTAGCCTCGTTCAGTTGACTCTTGAGATTCTCAATCTCCTCGGTTTGGCTTCTGATCAGATCGTCCTTTTCGGTTAAGGAATCTTCAAGTTTGGCGAACTGAGCTTGAAGACTCTTAAACTCAACCGATTGGTGATGCAGCTCCTCACTGAGTTCTTGAAAATCACTCCAGGAGGGTTCCAACTCATCGTTCAGAGACTCATGCATGTTAGAAGTATTGGAAGAATTTAAGCGAGCAGGATTAGATTGTACCTCAATATCATCTTGGTCGGTTCCAAGTGCCATGAGGCATTGATCCTGACTGATGACGTTGTTGGTAGATGTCAGTTCATCCTCATCTTCAGTGTCTGTGAAGATGTCCATGTCGTCAGCTGCTTCTTCAGCTACCATGGCCTTGTTCTTTGCAGTTTGCTTGGCCCTCAGTGCTTCTCTTTCCTTCTTTGAGAGGTCTGGGCAGTCAGCTTTGAAGTGTCCTTCCTTGCCACATTCGAAGCAACCATTGGTGACTGGCTTCGAACTGTCTCGTGTTCGGTTTGATTTATAGAAACGTTTATATTTGCCGAACCGAGTGTCCATGTCGGCTAGTTTCTTTGACAACGCTGCAATGTTCTGTTGCAGTTCCTCTCTGCTCGGCTCCTTTGCAGTCGTGTCAGTCGATCTGGTTGGCCTTGACGATCTCGACTTTGAGTAGTCAGCTCGGAGAGCAACTGACTTTGAGGCTGAGCCAACATCCTCAATTCTACTTGTTTGACCTGAGGGCTGCGATCTCCTCCTGTTGACCTTATACTCATTTCCTTTCAAGATTGAGAATAATCTTTCAGTTCCCATTTCACCAAGGTCAGCTCGGCTCTCGTGGATATTTGTGAAAGTATCCCACTCAACCGGTAGAGCCTGCAACACTTTGAGGTTAATTTATCTTAGTGTGTATTTTCCTCTTCGGATGGACTGGATTCTTCTGATAATGTCCATAAACCGGAGCTCTAGCTGATCGATAGTCTCATCAGGTCGCAGACTGAAGTTGTCGAAATCTTGACATGCATGTGAGAACTTGTTTTCCTTTGTCTCGTCGCTTCCTTCACTTAGCGATGCCAGGACGTCCCACATCTCTTTTGCAGTCTCACACTCCTCTATCCAGGGCAGATAATCTAGTCCAACTGTGGACATTATTGTGCTCTGAGCCCAAATATCCAACTGGCTCACCTTGGCCTCCTCTGGAGAGTAGTCTTCTGGCTGTTTTTCCATATACTCCACCACTGCATCTCCATCATTGGGATTTATGGGAGTGCGAACTATTCTATCTTTTATGACGATTGGTCCAGAAGTGAGAACTTGTTGCATCCTATGATGCTTTGACAGAAGGATCTTCTTCATTCGAGTTCTCCATGATGTATAATTGACTACTGAGAACATGACGACGATCTTGTCCTTGACGTCCATCTGCAAAAACAAAAACAGGACAAAAATGCGAGCAAGTATGCACTAGCATGAAAAGATCTATTCAGTTGACCACTGAAGAAAATTTCTCAAATTCACACCTTGTGAAACAGAGTCAGCAGTCTTTTGAACCACTGCTCTGATACCACTTGATGGTCCCGAAACGAGTTACTGGTGTATGGGGGGGGGGGAATACACCAGTTAGGATTTAAAAATTTAAAAACTTAACCCTAAAAAAAAACACTTCAACTTGGAATCTTACAGCTGAGTAAGCAACCTCAGCTGGAAGAGTGAAGCTGTGCGGAATGTGGTGGAAATTAAACTCGTTAAAACAACTCACGCTTTTAAGCTCGGTTGGTCAAGACCTAAAACAGCTCGGTTGGTCAAAAACCAAAACAACTCGGTTGGTCAAGAACCAAAACAGCTCAGTTGAAAATGTGCAAATGAGGTTTGTATGCTGGTTAGTCAGACAGATAAAAATGCAATAAGCAACTGAATGAAAATAAACACAGACACACGGGATTTAACGTGGTTCAGAGATAACCCTCCTACATCCACGGGGAGATGTGAATCCTCACACCTCAGTCCAAGTTCTTCTGGACAGTTCCACACAGCTTACCCGGGCTGTGCAACCGTTGCAATAAGTTTACGAGTACTTATCAACCTTAACAGTTAAGTTTGCGGGTACTTAACAACCTATGTCAAGTTTGCGGGTACTTGACGACCTAGCTACTCAATTACAGGAAGAGTAAACTCCTAGCAAATACTTTTTAGGGTGTGAGCGGGTTTTCCAACTACAGCTCGATCACGAATGAGAGCTGGATCTAAGGCTTGAACGAATAAACACTCAAACTAAGATCTAAGACAGATTTTCACTCTATGAACCCTCAGCTACTAATGTTCTATCACTCTTGAACTCTCAGCTGCTGATGTTCTTAGAATACGATTTTCTTGCGCTTGATTTTCTTTTTATTGCGCTTCTCTATCTCTTGTCTCGCGTATGTGTTGTATTTTTCTCGAATGAGAGAATGCCTCTATTTATAGGCGGAGAGGATCAACTAGCCGTTGGAGGAGCTGTTGATCTCTGATCGATGAAAGCGATGGCTTGTCTCTTATCTCTGCAAACTTTCCCGATATGGCATCTGTGCTCTTCTGCTTTTCATCTGAGACAGCCTTGTGTTGGGCCAGATGGGGGTGATGACTGAACGGTCAAACCCTCATGTGACTTCTTTTTGAAATTCAAATCTTAACCTTTCTGGCAGTCAACCTCGGATAGTCGGTTGAAAATCTTGATCTTCATCTGAGTGGTCTTCAGCTGATGTTCCGAGCTGTTGAACTCTCAGCTGACTTTGAACTTCAAGCAATTGGACTTAGCTCGGTTGAATTCTACAACTGAGGTTCTGAAACTGAACACTCAGTTGTCTTCCTTGTATTTACTCAGTTGGGTTTGAACCCTCAGATGACTTCCTTTTCATCTTATGTTCTCTACCTCTCTTACTGCTTCTCATCTGAAGAACCCTCAGTTGGTTTCCTTCACAACTGATGTTTTGAAGACTTCCCCCTTTTTGCATCGGAACAAAGAGCTCTCAGTTGTATTTTATGACAGCTGATGTTCTGAGTGATGCCTTGTTGCCATCTTCAGCTGGAGACCTGTAAAGATAAAATCTTAACTTTGCTCAAATAGCGAGCCAAAATTCTAACATTAGGTTCTGGCAACATCTACTCGGTTGGGGTCAGTCGGTTTTGGAATTCATCAAAACTTATACTAATAAATTTCCCAACAAGGAGAATCGAACGTTAGATTTTAATCGGTGAATTAAGGAAAGAAAAAGAAATTAAAACCCTAAAAGCTTGATAAATGCCGAAAAAATTAGGAAAAATAGGAGAAATATGAATTCTTTGAGTTATTGTTATTTTAATGCTTGATTTGTTATTTTTATCATGTTGAGAATGAGATTTTATACATGAAAAATTGAGAAATAAAATACACAAAAATGTGCATGTGTGTGCCGTGTGATTTGATCAAAAATGGAGAATTTATTTTGATGATTTTGTTGATGAATTGAGTGATGTTTTGATCAATGAGATGATTGTATGTTATGTTAGTATAATCATACATGTGTTTAAGTTAAGAAAATGAAATTGCATGTTAAGTTTTTAAAGAAATTAAATGTGAAAATATAGAAAAAAATTGGATGTTTAATGTTACAATGTATGTATGAATGTTAGTTTAAATATTGAATAAAGATAGAAGTTTTGACAAAAAGATTGAAGTTTAAAAGCTTTTAATTAATTAAAAGATGAAAAATGCATAAAAGATATGTTAATAAATTTTCTTGTATTAAAAGTTAAAGACTTGAATTTCTACTAAACTACAACAAAAAAAGATCTTTTGTAATGTAACTAATAAAATGAATTAGTTAATAAAAATGTTTATTAAAAGATAAAGAAAACCTATTAAGTAGGAAATGACTTAAGGATTAAGGACAAGAAAAGACGAAATTATTAAAGAAATAAGTAAAAATAAAGAAAACCGAGTTTAAAAAGAATTAATCGATAAGAAGTAAAAAGGAAGTTTTAATCGAGTAAAGGAAAGAGGCTAGACGAGTTAAGATAGATACTCGTATAAGTTAATCAAGACAATAAGGATAAAATAAGATGTCGAGTAATAAGTTGAAAGAAGATTAATTAAATAATTAATTGAGTACGTTGTTTCAACCAAACAAATTAAAAATAAACCGAGAAAAATTACCGAATTAAATGTTAGAAAAGAAATAGTCGAGATAAGGAATGAGAATCGAATTAAAGATGAATAAGAAATCTTAATTTCATAAGAATTAATAATAATTAAAGAGAATTTTTATTAATTGAATAAAGGTTATAAAATACCTTATAAGATAACGGATGTAGAACAAAGCGTAGTCTATAAACAAGAAAGATGTAATGCCCCGTAAATTCCTTACGTTCTTAAAATTTTAAAGTTAATTAAATAATGGCTTTGCACGCCTAAGTTTACAATTTTGAATTCTAAGGCTAACGGTCGAATCCGTTACTGAAAATAAATTACATAAGTCAGCTAGATGACTACTGTATTAGGGTTAGCGCGTACGAAAAGTTTTTAGTTCGTAAACTCAGAACGGAAAACCGTCTGATTTTTACTTTCATGAAATCGCAATATGAACACGCCCGAGAAAGTTCGTTTTTATGTTTTTCCGGACGAAACTCGGACTGTGTCGTCCCGAGCTTTTGTCAAAATAATTTTTTTGTAAATTTATTTTCCAATTAAGTTCATACGTTAGAATTTTTAGGTCAAATCGAATCGCGACGATTTTGTACCGAGCAACGTTTTTTGTCGTTCGATTTCCGTAACGTCGGATCGCGCCTGAAAAACCCGTAACCCTCCTAAAAGCTACATGCAGCCGACATTCTCCTTTTTAGTGGGGAACATGCATGTTGTTATTATCTAGTTAAGTGACACCTATTTGAACTTTCCACCTCAAGCTACTATTCTATTAATTTGGTCATATTTCTTCATCATCTCCAAGTCATTGCCGCCTCTCCCCTCTCATTCTTTCTCAAATTTTGTTCTTCACCATTGTTGAAAGCTTCAAGGTTTCAAACAAGGATTTCATCTTAGATCATCATCCAACCATTGAATCATCTAACTCCTTTTACTAATATTCAAGGTAATGATCTCCTCTTTAATTCTATCCAACTAGAATTCCTTTCTTTTAATTTTCATGTGAGACGATTTTTATAGTATTGTTGTGGTAGTTATTTTATTGTTTAATCTATACAATTAGATGGATAGAAGATGAATTCTATGGTTAATTGTTGAAGAAATTCAACAACCCTAAGAGCTAGGTGATGACCGAATTTTAGGGGAAGTTGGTAGGGTAATTGGATTCATTATTTGTTTGGTTAATTATACTTGGGATTGAGTTAATTGGTGAATTAAACCATGAGAAATTAAAAGCCCTATGATTCTAATGACATCCGAAAATTAGCTAGGGTTTGAGTTGGGGGATTTTAATTGATGATGTAATAGTATTAATAATTGGTTAATATATGATGTAGTATGATTAAAAATGGATTAATGGATATAATTGGAGAAGAAAATCACTACACCTAATAGTAAGCCAAAACCGAAAATGAGGATAAAATTAGGTGTTTAGGGAGCTTTGCTCTAATTGATGAATTGTTGGTTAAATTAGGTTGCAAATCATGTTAGTTGATTATAGAATTTAATTGAGAATTTTCTAAAAAAAAAATGTTTAATGAAACATAAGAGATAAAAATCACCTTATAAGTTGAGTTATAATGATGTTATGATATGTTTGCATGCATGAAAGTGATTCACGTTAGACGTAGTTTAACGTCGTAAAATTTGAATAGAATCCGACAACCTTTGAAAAACGCGTAAGAGACGAACCTTTAGTCGTAGCTAATAATCGAGAAGTCGGATGGGAATTCTAATTTGATATTATTGTTTGTGATGGAATTTAGAACAACTTTCTAGTTGAAATCATAAGCTTTCGAGTTGATATAATATGGGCTATAGTTATAGTCGAGAACTAGAACGCGTTTTGAATTTTTGTTGGTTTAGTAATTGTTAGTTGGAATCCGACGGTTAGAACGTCGTGCTTTTGAGCGAGTTTTGAGAAGGAGTTCGTCACGTACGGAAGTACATGATGACTGCCTTGAGAGTCCAGTTTCTAAAAAAGTTGAATACGAGAGCTTAGAACGAACCTAAGACGTTATACGTCGAACCTATCAAGCAATTAGGGTTTTCACGGCAGTTTTGCGACCCTCGCCGGAAACTGTAATAACTTCCAGCTCGTTTATCGGATTTGTGATCCGTAAATTGGAGCGCGAACTAGACATCCCAAGCTTTCTAATGGTATAGGGCTCATACCCTGTTTCCAAATCCTCTGTTCTGGACAGCCTCCAGAGTTACTGGACTGCGCAGTAAAAATTCAGTTTCTTGTTTTCTAAGTTGTTTAATTCACAACTTATTTTCTTTCGATCGTTTAAGCCGTTTTATCTAACGAATATCTCTCTACTGACCCGAGAGTCTAGTATGAGATCTTCCAAGTTCTACACGAGATTGGTACGAGTCTCGTTTCCCGTTTACGTAAAACGAATCTAGTAAGCGTGCAAATGCCTAAAGAATGAAACAACTAAAACTTACTTCGATTCTCTTTTATCGATTATCTTTTACGACCCGTTTTTTTTTAAGTATGTTTATTTTACGATGAAGGAGGAAGCCAACTGTAGAGAAAGGACGGAAGATCCAAAGTTGGAAGCTTTTGCTTTAAGTTCTGTAAATCAAGGTGGGCTTTTATATACAAATAAAACGAGCAATGTTCGGAAAATCTTTCTTTATTGCTTTGATATCTGTGTTTTCAAAGTGATATTATGGCATGAACTGTTTTATATTTTATGTGAGTTCTCTTGTACCTATCTGAGTCAACATTCGTGTTTTCCAGATTTAGAGTTAATCTAACTAGATTAACTAACGATCGGCTCTGAGTTAGCTGCTAAGTGCTTTCCAGAGTTAGTGCACTTTGTAACCTGTGGTGTATGTGATATCCTGTTGAGGGGTACCAGCCACGGTGAATTAGAATTGGTCAAGATTGAACGTAACATTAGTCAGAAAATGCTCGCGCGAGTGATTTATGAGAAAAAGTCAGAAAATGTTTAGTAGACACGAATTCTTTCAATAAAACTCCGATGTGCTACGCTTATGAAATGCCATATTTATCTATATTTAGGATTATGATTTTGGCATCGTGCCCACTAAGTACGTTTGTACTTAGCCCTGCATTGTTTTCTAAATGTGCAGGTTGAAGTGACGTGAGCGGCGACGGTTGATGTTGAGTTAAACGATAGGATGCTTAGTTAGAACCCTTCCGCTGCCAAACTCTGTATTTCTTTTTGAGATGTACTTTTTGAACAATACTCTGAAGTCAAGTCTGTAAATATGAACTTAGCTTCTTTATTGTACTTTTGTCGAGAAATCCTTAGGGATTAACTCTTTCTTATTTATATTCAAGTCTTGTTCATGGTTTATCGATGTTTTCATGTATGTTTAGTCAATTAGCCCCCTTCTTCCCCGCTTCTCTAATCCAACCCCAGTTGCACCCCGGCTTCTACCGTCCCTTGGGATTTGGGGCTGTGACAGATAGAATAAATAGTTTGAGCCTTCATAAAAAGAAATGCATAATCAAGTTAGGTTTTAAGATCTAAATTGAATGAATGTTAATGTGTCTTGAAGTATGCTTGACTTATATGAATTCATTATATGTTTGTATAAGTGTTTAAATGCATGATATTAGTTACGACATGAAAGATAAATGAACTATTACATGCAAAATGATTGAATTATTGATTGTTAAACCGAGAATCAATTAAAGTCTTTAAAAGAAAGCTCGAGTAATAGATTGTAGATAATGACGTTATTATCTAAAACGAGAAAGGTGTAAGATGTTGAGTAGTAAAGTTAACCAATTCGAGTAGAAGTAATAATTTAAAGATAAGAACGCGGGATTCGTTAGAAAAGTTAAAGCGAAGAGAGAGACGACTCAAGTAGAAGTCCTTCAGTTGTCCAACGCTTTTGTATCCGTCTTTCATATATCTTATTTTTTCTATCGATGTCGAACTGTGAAGGATCGAGCCGGACGGATCTTTGAGCGAGGACAAATAGCCCTAAACCACCTAGCTAGTTCTTCGGAAGTCAGGTGGGCTTTTCTGAACCAAAACTATTGACGAGAATTAGTTATGCTATTGAGTATTATGATATGATTTCAAATGTGATTGACTTGCCGTTTTTATTGAAGTTTGGTATGTGTTATCATCTGTTTATGTGAAGATGTTATTATCCTGCGAAAGGCAGGAAATCCACGTGTGGTATATGTTGAGGTGACTGTGAGCCTTGCTTCGGTTAGGCCGGTCATAGTGTTTGAGAAGGAGGCCTACTTCTCAGCACAGTAAGATTGTTTGTGACAGATGATGCATACTGTTATATTATATGATATTTGACTGCACAGTCTGTTTAAAAGTAAATATTTTAACATGCACAAGTAAACTTGTTTTAAAACTGCTTATATATACTTGTGATGTTCGGCAAGGCAAGTTCAATTAATATAGCTTTATGAAGCATCTTTATTCAAATGTTTTGGCTTGTGTTCACTGAGTACGAAGTACTCAGCCATGCGTGTGTTTCTAAACATGCAGGTTGACTGGATGGCGATGGCATGGATACTTGGTGGTGTGGTTTGGTTCTGTTGGTTGAGTTTAGTTGAATTTCAGACTAGCATTTGTACGTCTTCATACGTGCAAGTGTTGGGTATTGATGCAAGTTTCCGCTGCAACCCTTTTGATTTGATGTCTGTTAAGCTAATACTTTAATACTCATGTTTTTGATTCCGAGCGTTGTGCTCGAAGACTTTGAATACTTGTTGAATTTGTAACCCCTTTAACTTGTAATTCCGAGCAATAGGCTCGTTAACTTGAATCGTTGTTGAACATGATCTCCTTAACATGGTATATATAATTGTATGCTTCCTCTTTTTATTGAAATTCTATTCCCATCAGCATGAATTACTTGTTTGAATTTCCTGTTGTAGGTGAAGTTAAGATGCTCGGTAGTTATTTCATTATGCTTTTGAAAACTTAATTCGATTGCCTTATCTTCCATCTTTGTTTTCCCTGAGCATGTTCCCTTTATTTGAGTTAGTTATTAGTTGTTTAGGTTTGTTGTTGTTCGTAAGTCGCACCTCGAGAGTCGGGGCGTGACATGGACAGAGTTGTATGGACTCACAACTCCCCGTGGACGTAGGAGGGTTATCTCCAAACCACGTTAAATCCTGTGTGTCTGTGTTTATTTTTATTCAGTTACTTATTACATTTTTAACTGACCAAATTAACCGGCATACAAACTGCATATCTGCACATTCTCAACTGTTTTGGTTTTTGACCAACCGAGCATAAAAGCGTGAGTTGTTTTAACGAGTTTTAATTTCCACCACATTCCGCACAGCTTCACTCTTCCAGCTGAGGTTGCTTACTCAGCTGTGAGATTCCAACTGAGTCCGTTTTACTCGGTTGAAGTAATTTTTAAGGGTTAAGTTTTAAAATCCTAACTGCTGTATTCCCCCCCCCCCCATACACCAGTAACTCGTTTTGGGACCATCAAGTGGTATCAGAGCAGTGGTTCAAAAGACTGCTGACTCTGTTTCACAAGGTGTGAATTCGAGAAATTTTCTACAGTGGTCAACTGAACAGATCTTTTCACGCTAGTGCATATTTGCTTGCATATTTGTTCTGTTTGTTGTGTGCAGATGGACGTCAAGGACAAGATCGTCGTCATGTTCTCAGTAGTCAATTATACATCATAGAGAACACGGATGAAGAAGATCCTACTTTCAAAGCATCATAGGATGCAACAAGTTCTCTCTTCCGGACCGATCGTCATCAAAGAAAGAATAGCTCGCACTCCCACAAATCCTAACGATGGAGATACAGTGGTTGAGTATGTGGAGAAATAGCCAGAAGACTACAAAAGAGCACAATAATGTCCACAGTTGAACAAGATTATCTGCCTTGGATAGAGGAGTGTGAGACTGCAAAAGAGATGTGGGACATCCTGGCATCGCTGAGTGAAGGAAGCGACGAGACAAAGGAAAACAAGTTCTCACATGCATGTCAAGATTTCAACAACTTCAGTCTGCGACCTGATGAGACCATCGATCAGCTAGAGCTCCGGTTTATGGACATCATCAGAAGAATCCAATCCATCCAAAGAGGAAAATACACACTAAGAGAAATCAATCTCAAAGTGTTGCAAGCACTACCGGCTGAGTGGGATACTTTCACCAATATCCACGAGAGCCGAGCTGACCTTGGTGAGATGGGAACTGAAAGATTGTTCTCAATCTTAAAAGGAAATGAGTATAAGGTCAACAGGAGGAGATCGCAGTCCTCAGGTCAGACAAGTAGAATTGAGGATGTTGGCTCAGCCTCAAAGTCAGTTGCTCTCCAAGTTGAATACTCGAAATCGAGATCATCGAGGCCAACCAGATCGGCTGACACGACTGCAAAGGAGCCAAGCAGAGAGGAACTGCAATAGAACATCGCAGCCTTGTCAAAGAAGCTAGCCGACATGGACACTCGGTTCGGCAAATACAAACGATTCTACAAATCAAACCGAACTCGAGACAGCTCGAAGTCAGTCACTAATGGTTGCTTCGAATGCGGCAAGGAAGGACACTTCAAAGCTGATTGTTCAGACCTTTCAAAGAAAGAAAGGGAAGCGTTGAGGGCTAAGCAATCTGCAAAGAACAAGGCCATGGTAGCAGAAGAAGCAGCTGACGATATGGATATCTTCACTGATACTGAAGATGAAGATGAGCTGACTTCTACCAACAACGCCATCAGTCAGGATCAATGCCTCATGGCACCTGGAACAGACCAAGATGATATTGAGGTACAATCTAATCCTTCTCAGTTAAATTCTTCCAATACTTCTAACATGCAGGAATCTCTAGACGATGAGTTGGAACCCTCCTGGAATGATTTTCAAGAACTCAGTGAGGAACTGCTTCAGCAATCGGTTGAGCTTAAGAGTTTTCAAGCTCAGTTCACCAAACTTGAAGATTCCTTAACCGAGAAGGACGATCTGATAAAAAGCCAAACCGAGGAAATTGAAAATCTCAAGAGTCAGCTGAATGAAGCTAAGGCTCCAACTGATGAGGAGTTGACAAAGCAGATCAAGGAACAGCAAGATCAGCTGAACAATCAAGAGGCTCAGATTAACCGGCTGATAAAGAAGTCAGATGGAAAAACCGAGCAGATAACCGTCCTCGTCAAACAGCTGCAAACTGAGAAGGACAATCTAATCAAGTTGTATCAGTCATCCAAGATCATCGAAAACCTTATAAGTTACAGTAGACAGATGGATCGTCAGGACTCGGTTATGATATTGTCAAGGATACTGGAATTCCACCAGCTACCTTCATCAAAGCTATAGAAGTCACAGCTGTCGAGCCAAACATAGCTGAGTTTCCAGAAGCTAATTTAACCTCCACCTCTCAGCAAGTTCAACCGACCAATAGAATCACAACTGAGAAGGGAAAAAGAGTAGCGGATGTAGGACAGAATGTTCCATCGGTTGGGACATCAACCGAGGGGGAATGTTCCAAAAGTTAGAAGAGGAATCAGAGGCGTCGAAGGCATAATCGCAACCGAACTCAGAATCAGAACCGACCTCTGCATCAACCTCAGAGTCAACATCAGAAAGAATGGAACCGACCGCAGAACCGACAAGGGTTCAATCATCTGAATCAACAGCGGTTCCAAAATTAGTTCGACCAAAGGTTCCAACGAAGTCAACCAATGAGGAACAGGTCGAACAACTGGAGATATTCATGCCATAATATGAATCATCAACAGGGCATGAATAGCTACAGACAACCCTCAGGGAGTTGGAATCAGAATCAGCCACAAAGATTCCAACTCGGCGTCCGACCTCACAGACAAATTCAACAGGATAAGAATCGCCATCAAAACAGGGGGAAAGCCTCACCTCCTAAAGTTCAACATGGTAGAAATCCAACTCCTCCCAAGAAACAGAACATCACTACTAACAACAAGCCTAAGGATAACCGAGGTGTTGTTATAGTTGATGATCAAGGAAAAGTGATCTGGAATGATAAATCCATCCGAATATACAGGGAAAAGCGACGCATAGTTCCAGGGGGAACTGGTTCTAACCCTCCAGGACCCAACTGAAATTAGGGACCTAAGCGAGTTTCTCTTTGCAGGTACAGGAGAAACAGCTGAGGAAGAAGAAGGCGTCTGCAACAATATGGGTAATGGACAGTGGATGCTCGAAACACATGACGAATCTGAAGGATTTGCTTGGAAGTTTCGTGGAGAAAGAAGGTCCATCAGTTACTTTTGGTGATAACTCAAAAGGTTACACCAGAGGTTACGGTACCCTTGAAACCAATCATGTTTCAATTTCTAATGTCTCTTATGTTGATGGATTGAAGCATAACCTGCTCTCCATCAGCCAATTATGTGATAATGGTTTCTCTGTCAAGTTTGATGCACAGGGTTGCAGGGTTAAAGATGTCGGATCAAAGCAGGTGATATTGTTGGGAAATTGATCACCAACAGGGAATGTCTACTACGCTGACTGGAACAGCAGCCTCCCTAACACCTGCCTGTTGTCAAAAAGCGGTTCGGATGTGAGCTGGTTGTGGCACAAAAGACTCAACCATCTGAACTTCAAGACGATGAACCGACTCGCCAGACAAGAACATACAAGAGGCATACCAAATCGAGTGTTTTCAACAACACACATCTGCAGTGCATGCCAGCTGGGAAAGCTCGCTAGATCCTCCTTCCGGTTGAAGTCAACTCCCTCAACCGACCGAGTGTTACAGCTGATCCATATGGATCTCTTCGGGCCAGTTACACCAAAGAGCATAAATGGCAACGAATATACACTGGTTGTAACTGATGGTTACTCGAGGTACACGTGGACCATCTTCATGCGCCACAAGAGTGAAACCCGAGATGAGCTGCCCAAGCTGATGGATCGGATATCGAACCAACAAGAGATAAAGATCATTTCTATCCGATCAGATCGTGGAACCGAGTTCCTAAATGAAACCATCATCGAGTATTGCAAGAAGAATGGAATTACCCATCAGACATCAGCCGCGCGTACTCCGCAACAGAATGGAGTAGCTGAGCGAAGGAACAGAACGCTGAAGGATGCATCCACATCCATGTTAGCTAGCTCAGCTCTACCAAAGAGATTTTGGGCTGAAGCGATCAACACTGCATGCTACACTCAGAACCGGTCTCTTCTAACCAAGCGGTTGGGAAAGACACCATATGAGCTATGGAGACGCAGGAAGCCAGATATTTCTTATTTTCGCGTCTTTGGTTCTAAGTGTTATATTCACAACAATGGGAAGACTCAGTTGAAAACTTTTGATGCCAAAGCTTCGAAGGGCATATTTCTTGGATATGCTGCTCGAATCAAGGCATACAGAGTTTTCAACAACAACTCTCGTGTTGTGGAAATAACACCTCATGTTAGTTTTGATGAATCTACCTTTGAGTGCAGGGAACAGGTTAAAGGACAACAAGCAGATCCAGCTGTTCCACCAGTTCTCACCAGATCGCAAGCTCTAAGGGAAAAGAACCTAGCTGAACCACTGGTTTGGGCAACTGAGGATGAGGATCCATACTCCTCTGAAGATGAATGCGAAGACCCCAGCTCATCCCAAGGGGGAACTTTAGCTGATGCTCCTCCAACTGCATCAGCATCCGAAGCCCAACCGAGTCCAGTTCAAACTAATGTCAATGTTGAGGATCCAGACTCAACAACTGATCAATGACCAGCTCTAAAGACTCCAACTCAGATTTCGGAACAGCCAAAATTGGAAGAAGAAGGAAGATGCAACCGAAGATGGTATGAAGTCCATTCCACTAACAACATCATCGGTGATCCAACCGAGGGTGTGCGTACAAGGAGCCGAGTTGCAAATCCTGGATCAACTGAAGAAAACTCCAACACTTATGCCCAATATGCTGAGGAGTTGGCAGTTCTAGAAGAGTTCGAGCAAGCTGGAGATGTTGCCATGATTTCTTGCTTTGTAGCTGATGTACCAGAACCGAAGAATGTTGGAGAAGCTCTCAACTGTGTTCACTGGACAACAACCATGTAAGAAGAACTGAATGAGTTTCTACGCAACTGTGTATGGGAGTTGGTAGAAAGACCAAATAATGTCAAGGTGATTGGATTGAAGTGGATTTTCAAAAACAAGAGAGACGCCATTGGATTCATTGTGAGGAATAAAGCAAGGTTGGTAGCTCAAGGATACTGCCAACAAGAAGGAATAGACTTTAAAGACTCTTTCGCGCCAGTTGCAAGGCTGGAAGCCATCCGAATCTTTCTAGCTTATGTCGCACATCACAAGTTCAAAGTGTATCAGATGGATGTGAAGTGTGCATTCCTCAACGGAGATATCAAGGAAGATGTGTATGTTGGACAGCCTCCTGGTTTTGAAACTGGAGATGGAAGAGTGTACAAGCTGAAGAAAGCCATCTATGGCTTGAAGCAAGCACCTAGAGCCTAGTATGACACTCTCTGTGGTTTTCTACTAAACTCGGGATTCAAACGAGGATCAGTTGACAAAACCCTATTCACCATCAAAGTTGGAGATGATATACTTGTTGTGCAAATCTACGTCGATGACATCATTTTCGGTCCCAAATCGGAGGAGCTGTGTAAGAAATTCTCAGATCTCATGAAGGAGAAGTTCGAGATGTCAATGATGGGCGAGATGAATTATTTCCTTGGATTACAAGTGAAGCAGTCACCTGAAGGGATTTTCATCAACCAGTCCAAGTATACAAAGGAGCTCATCACCAAGTTCGGATTGCAGACAAGTAAGACGATAAGGATCCCGATGAATACTAACTGGAAGATCGAACCCGGAGCTGAGGGAAAGCTCGTGGATGCCAGCAAGTATAGAGGGATCATCGGTTCGCTGCTATACCTAACTGCCAACCGACCAGACATATCATACGCAGTTGGAGTATGTGCTCGATTCCAAGTTCAACCAAGAGAAGCACACATGTTGGAAGCAAAGAACATCATCAAGTATCTGAAGGGAACTGTTAATGTTGGATTGTGGTATCCAACTGACGACAATATCCAACTGACTGGATACTCAGATGCGGACCTAGCAGGAGATCGGTTGGATAGGAAGTCTACCTCTGGACACTGTCAATTCATGGGAAGCAAGTTGGTTTCATGGTTCTCCAAGAAACAAGCATGTGTTGCAACTTCTACAACTGAGTCAGAGTATATGGCTGCCGGAAGCTGTTGCATGCAAGTGTTGTGGCTGAAGCAACAGCTGAAAGATTATGAAGTCACAACTGGACAGGTTCCAATACATTGTGATAGCTCGAGTGCCATAGCTATCTCTCTGAATCCTGTTCACCACTCTCGGACAAAGCATATCGACATTCGTCATCATTTCATCCGAGATCATATTGAGAAGAAGGATGTGTCCATGGAAAAGATCCCAACTGAGATTCAGAGAGCTGATATCTTCACCAAACCTCTACCTGAAGCTCGGTTCAAGATGTTGTGTGATCTTCTTGGACTATTGAATCCATCGGATGAAGAGTCATCCGAACTGAAGAGGATCCATCCGAGCTGAAGAGTCATCCGAGCTGAAGAGGATCCATCCGCGCTGAAGAGTCATCCGAGCTGAAGAGTCATCCGAGCTGAAGATGATCCATCCGCGCTGAAGAGTCATCCGAGCTGGAGAGGATCCATCCGAGCTGAAGAGTCATCCGAGCTGATGAGGATCCATCAGATATCCATCTGAGGGGGAAGCTCAGATGAAGGGGGAATCTCAGATACGGATTGCCAACTGAAGACATCAAACGTCAGCTGAACAGACGAACTCGAGTCAGCTGATGGTATGCTGCAACAATGGATCATACGTCAGCTGAACAGACGAACTCTAGTCAGCTGATGGTATGCGGCAACTGAGGAACACAACTGAGGTATACAGCTGATCTCGACATCAGCTGGCAGGTAACATTTATGACTGAAGGTGCATGTTATGTTCTTAAATGAGAATGTTTGAAATAAATTCAAACATTCCTGAGCTAGTCAGTTACATTAAAATAGCCATCATGTTGCATTAAATGTAAAGTACGGCTGAGCATCCATAGCCTACTTTATAGTGCGACTGGGCTGATATGAAACTGTACACCTTCTCACGCACTGGTTGGAACTTGGATCAAAACGTCGAGTCAAAGATAGTCAACAGTCGCGTAATCTCAGCCGTTGATGGATTCGCGCCATTTAACCCCAGCCGTTGATTTCATCCGAGTCAAAGACCTATATAAGGCGAAAAATCAGGAAGATATCTCCTACTTTCCTCATTTGTGCTTATCAATTATAACTATTCATCGTCTTCAAGTTTGCTGCCTAACCCGTTTCTGCAAATAGATTTCTTTCCTTTCCTATATATTACCTTTGCAGTGATTATTAATGGCACCCAAAAGCAAGAGAATGGCATCATCCGGACCTTCCCTCGTGCCTACCACGTATGAAGAGTCATTCAATATGTTAGTATCGAAGATTCACTTTGAGCAGATCCTCTCCGACGAGGATCTAGAGTCGCCGGTCCTAGCACCTCTCGCCAACACTCTCCGTGAAAACGGACTACTGGAATGGGCCAAGCTCTGCCCCTCCCACTTGCTTAGGCGCCAAGTCGGAGAATTCTACGTCAATCTTGTTCGCCCCCTTGACAGTTCGGCGGGAGTTTCTACGGTGGTGTCGTGCTGACAACGAGATGTTCCGGCAAGGACGATACGTCGTGTCTCCTTCCCCATCGACGTGTCCGATGTCCTCCGGTACATCATACCAATCAACCACACCGCCACCAAGTTCCTGAAGAATATTACCGACGAACAAGCGGATGAATTTCTTCAGGATGCTTTGATCGAACCGGAGCGGTTGAGGAGCAACATGCAACGAACAAAGCTGAAGCCGGAACACCGCCTGCTGTTCGATGCCGTGTCGAAGGTAGTGTTCGGATACAGTGGTGCGTTCGGCGACATCAGCCGACCTAAATTGAAGCAGCTGGTGGCCCTGGAGCACCAACACCAAATCAACTGGTTCCAATATTTTCTGAACCAGTTGATGGTGGAAAATTCGAAGATCTCCGAGACTACAACCGAGTCTAGAGAGAAGCTGCTGAGTGTGAAGGGCACGCTCAACTTCGGCTGCAAAGTCTCCGCCCTCATCCTCCTCGCAACAAAGGACCGCAACATGGTCTGGGCTGACTGCGAGAAGACGCCGCTGAAGAAGCTGTTGCTGTTCCCGACAGCCAAGATAGCACAGGAGGTGCTGAGGAGTGTCTACACTCCTAAGGACAAGAGGGAGTCGGGAAAGCAAGCTGAGTCAACAGCTGAGGGGGAACAAGCTGCTGCTCGCCCCGCAAAATCCAAAGCCTCACGTCACCGAGCTGACGCTGAGAAGGAGTCGACTGACGAACCTGCCCAGAAAAAGTTAAGGGTAAGGTTCAAGAAGTCCATCAAGAAGGCAGCAGAGGTGCCAGCTGATGAGCCAACTGATGTTTCAGCTGATGAGTCAGCTGATGAGCCAGTTGAGGTTCCAGCTGAGGAGCCGACTGAGGAGCAAGCTCCAGTTGAGGAGGGAGCGCAGGTTGAGTCCACACCTGCTGAGGAGCATTCCGAATCCAGCCACTCAGCTGAGGCCGCATCATTCGAGATTGTACCTCGAGCCCTCGGAGCTGATGAGGCTGAGGGCATGGAGACGTTGGATGCATCCTCCTCATCTGAGGACCTCGAAGATGTTACCACCTCCCCCACAGCTGGAGAGAATGTTGTACCGCCCCCAGAGCCTCTTGCTCTTTCTACCCAAACCGAGCCAGAAATTCTGAGCTCTCAGCTCGATGCCAACATCGTGACCGCTCCTTCGGCCGATGTTGAGGAAACCATTGCACCCTCTTCCCAAACTGAATCCCAAATTCCGAGCTCTCAGCTCGATGCCGATGTTGTGACCGACCCGTTGGCCAACATTGATGAACCTCTTGAACCCGAACCATACAATCTCACCCCCTCCCCGATCAACGAAGCAGAGGACCTGCAGGCTGTTGCTGAGGAGCACGAAGGCAGGGTGGCCTACTGCTTTCAAAAGCTGTTGGGTCTGTTCTCTGTGGCTCGCGACATGCCCATCTTCGCCACTCTGGGAACCGAGCTATTGTACCAGTTCCACCTGATTTTCAGCCACTGGTATGTCAAGGAAGACACGATCAGGGTGCTGAGCTGGGACAGGCTGAAGTCTGATGAGTCCCGTATCCGAGCCTACTTCAACTATTCCAACTTGGAGGTGGCATACAACAACCGGATCGCGCTGCTCACTAGACGGATGGACTAGAGTCTAGCTGAAGGGACGGACACAAGGGAGGCAGCTGGAAAGGAGTGTGTTGACTTCCTGGACAGCATGTTGGCGAAATCAGCTGACTTCCTTGACGATGTCGATGCAGCAGTCGCCGCCGCAAAGGAAGAGGAGGAAGACCTGAAGCTGTACCTGGCAAACTGTCAAGCCATGGTCACAGCTGAGCCTCTAGCTCAGTCCGCTCAAGCCCTTCCAGCTGCTCAGCTCGCTCCTTCAACAGACCAAATCTGCGAGTTGGTAGCTGAGAGGGTCAACCAGTTGAGGACCGAGCTGCTCGCCAACCTCCAGCACCAACAAGATGACCAGCTGAGGGAGGTGGCATCACAAGAGGCAAAGTACCAACAACTGGTGGAGAAGAATGTCGAGCTGAAGACGAAGCTGGATGATCTCTCCTCCTCCACCAGTCAGGACTTGTCGGAGCTGAAGTCCACTCTGTTGGGACTGAAGTCGGAGGTGAACGTCTTCAAGTCTTTGGCCGATTCAAATCTGGCCAAGTCCCAACAGACGCAGGATGCTGAGTGGGAGTCCCGGTTCGAGTCATGTTGGGCTGAGTTCGTTGCCTTTCAGACAGAGGTCAATGACAACCTCTCTGTTTTGAAGAAGGCAGAACAAGAGCGCCAGGACTCCAAACTGGCAAAGAAGATGGAGCTGGAGTGTGCGGTCGATGAACTCTTCAACCGTGTTCAATCAACTGAGGCCAAACTCAACTCTCTGGACGGTTCAGTAGCAAGTCTTGTTGCTGATGCCAAAAAGGGGGAAGAGAAGGAGACAGAGGGTGAAGCACAAGAAGAAGAAGAGACCCAAGAAGAAGGAGTGCCAGCTGCTCAACCATCCAAATCTCAGCTGAGGAGGAGGAAGTCTGCTGCTGCCAAGTCAACCGAAGTCGGTGGAGCCGAAATGACTAAAGACTTGAAGCAGGCAAAGAAGATTGGAGTTTCCTACAGCTCCATAGCTGAGATCACTGCCGAGCTGGATACTGAACTTGACGGGATAACAACTGAAGAGTGCATAGCAGCGGCCAAGGCTATGGATGTAGAGGAGAAGGATTACATGAACCCGAACTGGATCAAAAGGTTTGCCGCCAGCCAGGCGAGGAGGGTGAACCAGTTTGAGGTTGAGCTGAAGAAGGTTTCTCAGAACCTGGACCGCAACGTTGCCTCCCGCAGCCGACGCCGCATCAACAGAATCCAATCAAAGGCGGAAGCTCGGTTGAAGCAACAAAGGTTGCCTCTAAAGTCCAAGGTTGAGAGTCGGTTCAGGCATACCGACAAATGGATGCCGACCGAGTGGAATGAGGAGTGGGAGCTGTTCAAGCACGAGTTCGTGAACGACTTCTATTACAGGAAGGTTTACGCAACTGACGACCCAAGGAGAGCGTTCAAGGACGCGCTGACCGAGTTGCACTCAGGTGACCCGGGCATGTTCAGTCAATTCAGGAGGGCCATGATTGACGCCAACCTGGACTTGAACACTGTTCCAGTTCCCAAGAGGGTTACTTATCGGCCACCTCTTCTCCCAGATTCCAGCAACCCGAACCGCACGAAGATTGCATCTGAGGCGAGGCAGGTCTGCAAGGAGCATGGAGTGGACATTTCCAAGGAGTCACCTGCTAAGAGGGAAATTTTTGTAAGGATTTTTGGCAAGTATGGGCTACAATACTAGCTCAGTTAGTTTTCTAGCAACTGTTGTAAATTTTTTGGTTTTTGAGCCCATCTTTTGTAACAATCAGTTGTAATGAAAACTATTCAGTTATAAGATTCACCTTGATGAACAATCCCTCATTGTCCAAGCTCTGAATCACAAAGTCTTTTAAATACCATGTTATAACTGTTCTAACCCTTTGATGTTTCATCTTATAGACTGTCTAGAATTTTAGCTGAGATTTTAGATAACTTAGTGAGGTTTAGATCAATAGTGGTTTAAAGTTGTAAGTGGTTTTGGCATCATCAAAAAGGGGGAAATTATTGGGAAATTTATTAGTAAGAGTTTTGATGAATTCCAAAACGGACTGACCCCAACCGAGTAGATGTTGCCAGAACCTATTGTTAGAAGTTAGGCTCGCTGTTTGAGCAAAGTTGAGATTTTATCTTTACAAGTCTCCAGCTAAAGATGGCAACAAGGCATCACTCAGACAGAACATCAGTTATGATGAAAGACAACTGAGAGTTCATATGTTCAGATGGAATGAGGGGGAAGTCTTTAGAACATCAGTTGTGAAGGAAACCAACTGAGGGTTCATCAGATGAGAAGCAGTAGAGAGGAAGAGAACATCAGATGAAAAGGAAGTCATCTGAAGGTTCAAACCCAGCTGACTAAATACAAGGAAGACAACTGAGTGTTCAGTTTCAGAACCTCAGTTGTAGAACTCAAACAAGAAGATCAACAGCTTGAAGATGAAGTCAGCTGAGAGTTCAACTGTTAGTTGTCAGATAGAACATCAGCTGAATAACAAGTTAGTTGAAGATCGAAAATCTTAACCGACCACCCTCTGTGGGAAGTCTGCAGTTAAGATTTGAATTTCAAAAGAAAGTCACATGAGGGTTTGACCGTTCAGTCATTACCCCATTTGGCCCAACACAAGGCTGTCTCAAGTGGAAAGCAGAAGAGCTCAGATGCCATATCGGGAAAGTCTGCAGAAATGAGAGACAAGCCATCGCTTTCAACGATCAGAGATCAACAGCTCCTCCAACGGCTAGTTGATACTCTCTGCCTATAAATAGAGGCATTCATTCATTCGAAGACTGATACAAGACACAGACAAGAGACAAGACACACACGCAAGAAGAAATCTGAGAGCAAAAAGAAAAGAGCAATATTCTTCCCGAGCTGAACTGAATCTCTTAGAACATCACTTGTTGAGGGTTCTAGAGTTAGATAGTTTTTTTGTGTCTTTAGATCGAACCTTGAGAACATCACTTAGTGAGAGTTCGTAGAGAGTTAGATCGCAGCTCACCTTCCGTTCGAGCTTTTAGTTGGAAACATATTTTCTTTTTCACCTGAAAAGGTTTAGGATTCTACTCTTCCTGCAACTGAGTAGCTAGGTCGTTTAGTACCCGTAAACTAAACTGTAAGGTTGATAAGTACCCGCAAACTTATCCATAACGGTTGCTCAGCCCGCATAAGCTGAGTGGTTTGTCCAGAAGAACTTGGACAGAGTTGTGTGGACTCACAACTCCTCGTGGACGTAGGAGGGTTATCTCCGAACCACGTTAAATCCTGTGTGTCTGTGTTTATTTTTATTCAGTTACTTATTGCATTTTTAACTGACCAAACTAACCGGCATACAAACTGCATATCTGCACATTCTCAACTGTTTTGGTTTTTGACCAACCGAGCATAAAAGCGTGAGTTATTTTAACGAGTTTTAATTTCCACCACATTCCGCACAGCTTCACTCTTCCAGCTGAGGTTGCTTACTCAGCTGTGAGATTCCAACTGAGTCCGTTTTACTCGGTTGAAGTAATTTTTAAGGGTTAAGTTTTAAAATCCTAACTGGTGTATTCCCCCCCCATACACTAGTAACTCGTTTCGGGACCATCCAAACCCTAGGAATTAATCTATGCTTAAAGAAGAATAGAAAAATTAAAATCCCTAAAATATGGTGAGAACCGAAAATTAGGAGGAAAATAGGAAAATTTGATTTTGTTGAGTATTTGATAATTTGATGGTTGATATATGTTTATGAGTATATTATGAATGATTATATGTGCATGAAAAATTGAAAAATTAATTGCCCTAAAAATCCCTAAAATGCCGTGAGTTTCATGCCTTTGGAGAAGAAATTATTTTGATTATTTTGTTGATGATTTGTTGACGTTTTGAGTATGAGATAATCATGAGTTGTGATGATTTAATCTTCTATGTTATTATTTGTGAGAAAATTGAGTTAGATTTATGATTTTAAGAGAAAAATAAATCTATGATGATTTGATGATTTTGATGTTATGATGTTTAAAGAGCATGTTGTGTATGTGAATTTTGAATCCTAGATGATAATAGGATTCAATGAGATGAAAAGAATGAAATTTTAAGTTTTAAAGGAGTAAAAATCGAAATATGAAAAATATGAGTTTTTGAATATGTGTTCTTGGTGTTCTAGGTGTGCTTGGTCTAAATCTTGAAGATTTGAATATCATTAAAATTAATTCTAAAAGAAATTAATTATTTAATTAATAAAATAATCCAAAAGTAGTGAGAATAAAATTAAATAGAAATTAGAGAGAAAAGTTAATGATGAGTCATTACTTGAGAAAATAATAATAATAATAATAATAATAATAATAATAATAATAATAATAATAATAACAATAATAATAATAATAGTTCTTTATTAATAAATAGAGTTAAAAGGAGAAAAAATTGAGTTAAATAAATAATAGAGAGTAAGAGAGCTAATAATTGAGAAATAAAAGATGAATTAGAGCCAAGAGAATAGAGTATAGAAATTGAGACGAGTAGTCGAGGTCGAGTCGTTCAATTGAACGAGAAATAATGAGAAATAATAATAATAATAATAATAATAGTTAAATTTTAAATTAAATAAATTCTCTTCTAAAAGAGAAAAGATTAGAAGAGTCGAGCATAAGAAACTTAGTGAGAAGTTTAATTGGGTCGAGTTCGTTTACTCATTTGATCATAAATTATTTGAAGAATTTTGAAATAAAAAACAATAAAATTAGAGTTAATTAATTAAAGATAAAATTTCTTAATTGAATATGAAATAATAAAATATAAGAGTAATAAATCGAGTCGAGCTTAGATAATCGAATAATAATTTATGAGGAGACAAGTCGAGTAAGAGAAGCTTATAAGTATAGAGTCGAGTAAGCGTTGTTCATTAAAATAATGAAATTGAATTAAAATAGTTTAATAGTTAATTATTAAATTGAATGAGAAGTAATAGAAAAGCGAGAAGAAAATTTATAAGAGTTTTTTTTGAATTGAGAATCGAGTCTATTAAATGATGAGTGTTTAAGTATTCATTTATGAATATTATTTTGAGTATTTAATAATTAATGATGCTTGAGTAGTTAATTGAGTTTGTTTTTCAAATCGATTAATTTGAAATAAATCAACGAGGTTATTAAGTTTTGAGTATTAAATTATGTATTTGAGTTTTGATTAATTTAAGAATCGAGTCGTGATTTGGAGTTAGAGTCGAGTTTTCATAAAATAAAAGGAATGAGACGAAGTTTTAAGTCGAGTTATAATTAGAAAATGAATTTTAAAATAAGAGTTTAATCGAGAATAAAGAAAAGAGAAATTATAATAGAATAAATAATAGTACGTACTCGTATACGTATATGAAGTTGAGAAAAGACGACGTATTTTGAAAATAATCTCGTATATTGAGTCAAGAGATATTAAATAATTATTTGAGTTATTAATTCAAAAGAATTCTTATTAATTGAATTTATATATTTTATGAGATCAAATGTAATACCCCGATTATTTCTACAGTCGTTAAAAATAAAAGTTAATAATAATTATGGCTTTGCATGCCTAAGATCATGAAATTAAATTCGAAGATTTACGGTGAAATCCGTTTCTGAAAATAATTTCCACAAATCAGACGAACGACTACTGTATTAGGGTTTTCGCGTTCGGTAAGTTTTTCGTCCGAAAATCAGAATCAAATTCCGTCAGAATTTACATTCACTTTTTCTTCGATACGAGTTCACGGGAGAAAGTTAGTTTTTATGATTTTCCGGACGAAATCTGGATTGTGATGTCCCGAGATTTTGTCGGATTTTAGGAATTAAAATATATTTTCCGAGTAAGTTAAATATATCGGATTTAATGGTCGAATCGGATTTCGACGAAAACGTATCCGAATACGTTTTTAGTTTCTCAACTTTTATAGCGTCGTAACGAGCCGGAAAGCGCGATTTTTCCCTAAAAATATCCTACCCTAGCCGACCTCCCTCTCTCTTACATACAAGAATATTTCATATTTATATGTTTTAACTTTATGACTCACCATTAGATCTTTTCCCAATATACTTTACACCTATGTTAAGTTGTAGGATATTATCTTCATTTCATTAGTCATCTCATTCTCTCACAACTCTCCCTCTCAACCGCCACACACACACAACATCATCCCTCTCAATTTTATTTCCACCATTGAAGGAGTTCAAGCTTTTGCATAAGGAAATTTCATAAGTCATTCAATCATCCATCAATTTCCATTCTTCTTTCATTAAAATTCAAGGTAATCATCTCCTCCCTTAAGCTATCCAATTGGAATTCTTTTCCTTTAATTTCTATCATGACCGAAATTGTTGATGATGATGTAGTAGATGATTGAGTTTAAATTCATGCAAATAGATGGATAGTATTTGATTTCTAAGGTTAAATTGATGAGAAATCCAAGAACCCTAAAATCTATGTAGGACCGAAAATTAGGGATTGTTTGTAGGATGTTATAATTCTCAAATTGGTTGGATAATTGAGCTTAGAGATAGTTTAATTAGTGATTGATGCAACGAAGAAATGAAATTCCCTAATAATTTGGTGAAGCCGATTTTTAGGGCTAGGGTTTGGTTTGGATTTCTAATTCATGAAGTAGAAGTATTAATCCTTGGTTAATACTTGTTATAGTAGTATTAGAAATGTTATAATGGATTTAATTGATGAAGAAATCCACCTCCCCTAATTTTTTAGTTGAAACCGAAAATGGTTAAGAAATAGGGGTTTCATGTAGGTTGTTTTAATTGATGTTATAATCATGGATTATAGTCCCTTATGTTATTAGATGATCATATGAATTAAATTAGAATTTTCTAAATTATATTGTGAAAAGTGTAAGAGACGAGGAACCCTAAATAAGTCAAGTTTGATTAATAAATTGGGGATATGATATATGTAGCAATGATCCTAGTTAGATGATGATTAATGTTGTAGAATTTGAACAAATTCTAATGATGTTGGATAATTCGTAAGAGGCGAATGAATGATGATAAGTAATGATAGAAAAGTCAATTAAGGATTCTAATTAAATATTAATGATTATTATTGTTTAATGAACGAGCTTGTAGTTGATGACATGTTCGTCCGAGTATTGAAAAGATGAGTTGTAGTTATAAACGAGAAGTAGAGTCGAGAAGTTGAACTTGATTTGGTATAGTAATTGCTTAGTCGGAAATGACAATGTTTTAAACGCCGTGTTTATAAACGAGAAATGAAAAGGGGTCTATCACATATAATGATACGAGTAGACTGTATTGAGTCAGTAAATTCGTGAGAATTTAGGTTCGATAACATAGAACGAACCTAGGATGTTAAACGACGAATTTTATCGAGCATTAGGGTTTCACTAGGCAGTTTTGCGACCTTCCACGGAAACTGCAATAACTCCTAGCTCGTTTATCGGAATTGAGATCCGCGAATTGGAGAGTAAACTAGACACCCGTACCTTTCTTGTGGTATAAGACTCGTCCCCTGTTTCGAAATCCCCTGTTCCGTGCGAACTTACTGATCTGTCCTTGTGCAGTGAACTTTCAAAACATAGTTTCTTAAGTTGATTTCTTTTCAACTAAATTTCATTCAATCTTTTAAGTCGTTACAAGCTATCGACTATCATTATTTACTGGCCTAAGTGTCCAGTATAGAACCGAGTGAGTGTCAAACGAGAATAATTACTAATTGAACTTGAAATAAGAATCATGTTGAGATTGTATGTTTGATTAAATTGTATGTTGAGTTATTATGTTGAGTGAGCTTATGAGATTAAAAATAATGATTATGCTTAAATGAGCCTATGTTGAATAAGACGTTTATATTCTATTTATGATGTTATGATTTGTTCAAATTGTTGAGAATGCTATTATGTGCAACGAGATTGATTTGATATTACGTTAGTTGAGTTAAGGATGCAAGTAAGAATTCGAGTAATGAAGTTGAGATAAATGATATTTTCTTAATTAGCGAGAAATGCCCTAGAATTAGCAATTAGCATTATCAATTAACGTCTAATGACTCATAATGAGAGTACGAGATGAAATATTTAGCAATCGAGTATAATCGAGAACCGAGAACGAGAAAGTCGAGAAGGAGATCGACTTAGAAAAGATAAAATAAGAATAGAGAGACACGAGTCAAGTAGAAGTCCTCCAGCCGAAATCAAACATCTACTTTACGCGTCGAGTCTTATTTCTTTTATCGATGTCAAACTATGAAGGACCGAGCGGGACGGACAAGTAGCGAGGACCGTCAAAAGTAAGCCTCCTAGCTAGTCTTCGGAAGTCAGGTGGGCTTTTCTAAAACCAAAACTATCGATGAATGCTATTATGATAATTGAGTATTATTATGTGAGTTTTTAAAAGTTCAATTGACTTGCCGTTTTTACTTGAGTTTTCGGTATGTGTAATCATCTGCTTGTTAAGATATTATTGTCCTGTGAAAGGCAGGAAACCCACGTGTGGTATATGAGTTGTTTGATGGTGACTGTGAGCCTTGCTTCGGTTGGGCCAGTCACAGTGATCGAGAAGGAGGCCTACTTCTCAACACGGATGGATGGATGATGTGGTAGATGATACATACTATTTGAATCTATAATATGTTTGACAGCGCCGTCGTTTCAAGAAAGTAAAATGTTTTAGCATACACAAGTAAAACTGTTTTCATTGCATAAATACTTGTGATGCTTCGGCAAGGCAAGTTCAATTGATATAGCTCTAAGAGCAAGTTTTCAAATGTTTTCGGCATGTGTTCACTGAGTACGAAGTACTCAGCTCTGCATGTATTTCTAAACGTGCAGGTTAGCAGGATGTGGATGGCGTGGACAACTTGGTGGTGTGTTTCTTTTGAGTCAGAAATTGGACTGGCAATTGCATGTCTTCATACATGTAATTGTTGGGATTGAGTCGAGGTCTCCGCTGCTATATTTTGATAGACAATGTTGTTGATATCTGTTGAACCATACTTTATATTCTGTTGATTAAGAATATTGTGCTCGATACAATTATTGGTTTTTGTTGGTTCACGTTTTTGAGAATCGGAAATACTTATGCCGTTTCGGTTTGTTATGTAAATTATCCATGCTCGTTTGATATTTTCGTTGTGACTTGGAAGCACGTTCTTATTTGTTAATCGCTTTCAGTCAATATTCCCTTATTTCCCGAGCATAATTCCCTTATTTGAGTTGAGTTGATGGATGGTTAGTAGTGTTAGTGTTCGTGCGTCGCACCTCGGGAGTCGGGGTGTGACATCCTCATAATAATTTCTCGAGTTACTTTTTAACACGTTTCTCGAAAAAATATATTAACTTAGTCGGAAAATTCTGAGTTTCTTATATTTTACTTAAAATAATTTCTATTGAACGATTTTTTTTGTTCGATTTCAATGTTCAATTTGTAATCGAAAAAAACCCTTTTTATTTTTTTTCTCTTTGATTTCGGCACTTACCAAATTCCAACATTTAGGATTCGTTTTTGCTCGATTCAAGTTTATTACTCAATATTTATTTATTTTAGCTCTTATACTTCTTAATTTATTCGTTTCACTTAAATTCTTGTAAGTCAACTTTTAATTAGAAAATCGTTGACTTTTTCATAACTTTCTCACACGAACTCCAAATTTAGTGATTCAAGTGGCTGATATACTTGTTTTTATCTCAATTTCTTATTAATAACATCAATTGCATCTTTTACTTAACAAAATATCATAAATTATTGCTCTTTCTGCTCCAAAATATCATAAATTTTCTGCTCCAAATTATTTTTGTTTTTCTTGCTCTTTCTCAAGAATTTCAAGTTCTATTGAACCTATAAAAATTCCAATTGCTCAATTCCTCCATCAATTTCATCTTTTACCCTCAAATACTCAAAATCATATTTTATGCCTCATTTCTTTCTACTAATTTGGGGGTTTCTTTATAGGATTTTATTTCTTGCATTTTAATGCTTCCTTATACTCAAATAAATTCTAATTTCATTATCCTCAATTCAATTTATCTCTTTAAACTCAAAACATCCAAATTCTTCTTTTTAGCCTCAAATGTTTCGAATTATTTGGGGTTTTCCCTTTGGATAATTAAACTCTTATTTTTAACCTATAGTTCTACTCCAATTGACTTAAATTTTTATTACTTCTCATTTAATTCATCAATTTATGCATAAGAACTCAAAAGGCACAATTTCTTCTACTTATTATTGTTCGAAATTTTTACCCTTTGAGCTTGAGGTTTTATTTCTTCCCTTCCTCTTAATCTCATACTCATTTCATCTCTAATTTCATTTTTATCATAAATTCTTCCATGTAGTTATAGGAATTAAAATTCTCAATTATATATATATATATATATAACTATATGAACTCATTTCTTTCTTTTGGTGGTATTTTTATCCATAGATATTATTAAATTTTATTTTTAAGCCACCAATTCTTCAAATAATCGCAAGAGCTCAAAATTATACATGCACACACACACACACACACACACGCGCGGTCACATACTTATATTCCTCAAATAAATTCATGATTCTATTTAAATCATATACTCATGTTTCTAAACACTTGAATTTATAAAATTGATGAACCCATACTTGTGTCCATCTTTTCTTGTATTTTTCTTGTATTTTTTTAGTCTTTATCGAGTTAAAGTGTGTCTAAGAGGACACAAAGTCGAGAGATGGTGCGCAGGGAAGAACAGGTGGGATATTGGGTAAATTCGGTGGAAAATCTGTTGTTGAGATGCTGAGATGGCGATACGATACAAATAAGCATAGGGCTGGCGGCTTGTAGCTGGGCAACAACGTGTTACACACTTTACAAGTCAGGAAGTACCTCCCCATATCTTTGAAGCCAACAGACAGAGTACCCGGAGGAGCTAGGATCTTGGTCAAGACAGGAAGCAATACAGGATGCAGACATCGAGTCGGACCAGCAGCAGATTTCTTTTCCTTCAAGGAAGAGGATAAGGATCGAAGATTTCTTTCCTTATCCTAGCCGGACCTAATCAAAGAAGATATCTACCAAGCAAGGAAAGTGAATCATGGCTGCATGGATGAGAGAGAAGGCGGATGTGATATGCATGGGAAGAGTCCTTCACCAATAAGGAAACTACCTCAACCCTAATTCCATCGCCTATATATATGGCCGACTCAACAATGTAATGTGTGTCGTTTTTATTCGAGTTCATAGCTTAGTTCTGCATTCTAAGTTGAGAGGAAGTGAGGAAGAAACAAGTCCAACGGGCGATTTACTTCTATGTTCATTTTATATTTTCTGCATTAGTTTAGTTGTTGGCTTGAAGCCAACACCTCAGTTGCTGACTTACGCTTTTGAGCAACAACCCTTTCCAGTTTATGCTAAGTATGATTTCGCTTATTCGATTTGTGTTCTTATTTAATATTATGTCGAGTTAAATTTATTGTTTGGGTTGGATGTAGATGAAGTGATCGTAAATTACTCGTTCTAAACTCGTGAGGTCGAATTGTGTTAGTTCGTTAATTGATTTTATTCCCGAAACACTTAGGATTAATTTTAGACTTAATTGACATTGACATATGATTGATCACCATCTAGAAATTGATATTAACTCATTAAGAGGAATTGGAATTTAACTCGAGAGTGTCTTTCGTGCCCAAGAAGGTAAAGAGTGTTGGAGAGCAGTCGATATTGACCTACCCCTTGGCTGTCTTGGGTCTGTTTATTCTTAATGCCTTTTGGGCAGCATCGTTACAGAAGTGTCTTCGTGACTTTGTTGATCAAGAGAGAAGATCTTGCCTTCTGGTCAAGATCTATAAAATTGGATAGACATAGGCTAAGTGTGTTTCTATCGTGACTTCGTGACCTTTAGGGTATAAACTAATCTTTGTCTTAAACCAAGTGATAGGATCAGTTAATTGAATATCTTTGCACCAATGAACGAGTGATGAGTAATTAGGATCATTGATTCGAAACCCAATCCAAACTCTTTTGTTATTTGATATTTTACTTGTTGAGTTACAGGATACATTACAGTCAAAATCCCTTTTGTTGAGTTCAAATTTGAAGAGCAGATCTACGCCAAGTCCCTTGGGATCAACCCCACTTGCCATTAACTACTACCTTGTTGGACAAGAAGTGTTTATAAATTCATTTGTGTGAAGAGTGTAATGACAGCACTTCGTCAAATTGGCACCGTTGCCGGGGACTTGGTTCTAAGCTAGTTTGCTCTTCTAGCTTGAGTTGAGCACGGTTTATGCCCAAGCCACATCTACGGAGTGATGAAGATCCATAAAATCACGGTATTTGCCCGGAGGTGATAGCTAGGAGAAATCGATCAGAATATTGCAAAAAGAAGAAAGATCTGGAGAAAGGCGTCAACGAACCTTCAGAGTTGCCAAGCTTGATAGAGGATCAGGATATTGAGCAAGAAGACGATTCTTGCCCAACAGCAACGAAGACATCAACAACCATGGCAGGACAGCAAGAGAAAACCATCCGCCAGATTATGTTCCTTGACGACAAGGGAATCAGACCTTCAAGTATCCAGTTGCCCCCCATCAATGGCAACTGGGAGCTTAAACATTCGTTGATACAGATACTGCCCAAGTTCAGCGATCATTCCGGAGAAGACCCTCAGACCCATCTTCAAGACTTTGAGATGGCGATCAGCACTATAAGGAATAATACCCCTCTTGCCCGAGATGTTTCCAGAGATCGCGATGCTGATACATTTCCAGACTACGTAAGGTTACTCACGTTCTCGTTCTCCCTACTTGACGGAGCACGTGAGTGGCTTTACACCTTGCCAGAGGGAAGCATCGATACCTGGAAAAAGTTGTAGCAAGCTTTTCTTTACAAGTACATACCCGTTGGCTAGATACAAAGTGGAAGGAATGCCATTTCCTCGATCAAAATAGGTGGAAGTGAGTCGTTGTATGAATTTTATGGAAGGTTCAAGAAATTGATAGCAAGATGTCCTCAACATCTAATCGAGCACATTGATTTGATCGAGCATTTCTTAAAAAGATTAAGGGCATCTGAGTGGAAGTGGATCATTGCAGCTTGTGGGGGAGCAATAGTTGATCAATCGCCAGCTGAAGTGTTCAAGAAAATAGCTGCTATGGCTATCAATCACGAGATGAAGATGATATCCCAAGAGGGGGGTATGAAGGCAGCAAGGGAAATACCGATAACTTGGTCAGCACCATGAAAGACTTCATGGACAAGATGAGTGGTCAAATAGAGGACTTGAAAAAGAAGGCTGATGGCAAAGAAGTTTACAGAGCTGTGAAGAAATGCGAGGTGTGTCAGGAAACATGCCATATTACCTCGGAATGTCCCAGTTGGTTCGTGGAAGAAAGAGAGGAGGTGAAGGCAATAGGTCAGAACCAGCAAGGTGGTGGGCAACAAAGGTTCCAGTATGGCAATAACAGCAACTATGGCAGCAACTAGAGTTATAGGCAGAATCAGCACGAGAAGCTGAGGTATGACAACAATCACTATCAAATGCATCCTGCCCACCAACAACCACAACAGCCTGTTCAACAACAATATGTTCCTCCACCTCAACAACAGCCTCAACAGCAACATAACTATGTTCCTCCACATCGAGAACCAGCAAAGACAGAGTTCATGAAGGAGACCATTGATAGGTTTACCAATGAAAACCAAAGGCTTAGGAGGGATTTTGAGAACTTTCAATTAGAAAGTCGAGGTCAATCAAACAACCTTCAAGCTCAATTAACTCACATAAACCAAACACTGTCAAAGCTGGTAGATGACAAGAGTGGAAGACTTCCTGCCCAAGTGCAGGTTAACAAGGAGCAAGTCAATGTTGTAACTTTGCAAAGTGGTAAGGATTTGTCAGAGGTGCTGCCCAAGACCTAACTCAAGGGGCCTGCTCGAGTAGAAGAAACTAAGATGAGCTCAGGAGATATCAATGACCTCTATGTAGAGTTGAAGGCGAAGCGTGAAGAAGGGATAAAGGCCAATAAGAACCCCGTCTTCAATAACGAGGAAGATGAAGCCTTGTTTGATTACGTGAAGATGGAGAGATCAAAGCTGGGGTTTGATAAAGATGTAGAGGCTGAAAAAGAAGTAGAGGCTTTGACCAAGAGGACCATCCCTCGCACTGCTAAGGCAAAGATCCCGTATCCAAGACGTTTTGCCCGCAATCGTGATCAGAAGGAGTTGGAGGGCATGATGGAGGTGTTCAAGAAAGCGGAGATAAACCTACCACTATTGATGGCATTACAATCTATGCCAAAGTGTGCAAATTTTTTGCGAGAGATGTGCTTGTAGAAGACCAAGTACCCAGATAATGTCCGTTTCCATGTGGAGAATGTGTCAGTACTTATGAATTCCCACATCCCGCTCAAGAAGAAGGATTCTGGCATGTTTGCTATCCCATGCACAATAGGTACTACGTCAATACCCAAGGCGATGCTTGATTTAGGAGCTTCGATTAATGTAATGCCAAGGGCCATGTTTGATGAAATGAGGTTTAGACCTCTTTCTCCTACCCGTGTAGCCATCCAATTGGCGGACTTATCCACAGTCTACTCCGATGGAGTTTTGGAAGATGTGTTGGTCAAGGTAGGAGATCTTCTGTTCCCAGCCGACTTCTATGTTCTTAACATGGGAAAGAAAGCAATCAAGAATCCAGTGATCTTGCTCGGAAGGACGTTCTTGAGGACGGCCTGTACCAAAATCGATTGTGACACCGGGAAGTTGACAGTTCAAGTGGCTGAAGAAGTTGTCGAGTTTGACACTTATCAGCAAAATCAGGATGATGCCCTAAAACACCTCAACACCCTCAATGCATTTGGTCAGCAAGTAGAGACATTGAACAGCTTAAGTTGTTTCTTAGATGACAACGAGGATGCAATCCAGGCAAAACTCAACCTAATACAGGGTCTTGACCTGGATCTCGACCAAGATGAGGATAATGAGGAAGACGGTGCCTTGATGAAGTTCTACGAAGGTGTTGAGTACGAAAGTGATAAAGATTTCTGAGAGGAGTTAGTCCATGGACATAGTTTCGACTCCACTGATGAAGACTACGGCACGAATGAGGAGTTAGAGGACAATAACGCTTCTAAGAACATCCATGAAGATGAAGACGAGTTTGATGAGGAACTCAAGGAATTACCACATGATGAGACTGAAGAGTTGGTAGAGAAATTTTGGCAACAGACAGTTCTTGAGCAGGATGCCGGCTTGCAGACAGAAGAGGATCTTGCCCAGAATGATGAACCAGCAGATGTGGATGAATGCAGTTATGCCATGATTTCGAGCAACATGCAACCTCAGGGATTTGAACCACTCAACATCCCTGAATTGAAGCCGGAGGACAGGTTGGTGCCATCACTGCAAAAGGCACCTACGTTGGAGTTGAAGCCTTTGCCCAAGAACCTGAAATACATCTATCTCGGCAAGAACGAGACTTTGCCCGTGATCATATCATCCGAGCTGTCAAGCATGGAGGAGGTCCGAGTTGATGAGGTGCTGAGCAAATATAAGGAGGCAATAGGGTGGACCTTAGCAGACATCAAAGGAATTAACCCTGTGGACTGTGTTCATCACATCTTACTTGAGGAGGATGTTGCCCCAGTAAGGGACCCACGAAGGAGATTGAATCCAACCATGAAAGAAGTGGTAATGAAAGAGATACTCAAGCTTCTCGACTTGGGGATCATATACCCCGTATCTGACAGCCGCTGGGTAAGTCCTGTGCACGTGGTGCCCAAGAAGTCAGAAATTCAAGTTGTTGAGAATGAGAAAAATGAGATGGTGGCCATGAGATTGCAAACCGGATGGTGAGTGTGTATAGATTACCGAAAGCTCAACCAAAAGACGAAGAAGGATCACTTTCTTTTGCCCTTTATCAACGAGATGCTTGAGAGGTTAGCTGGTAATGACTATTATTGCTTTCTTGACGGCTATTCTGGTTACATGCAGATCTAGGTTGCTGACGAGGATCAAGGCAAGACCACCTTCACGTGCCCGTTTGGCACATTTGCATATAGAAGGATGCCATTTGGGTTGTGTAATGCACCAAGGACATTTCAAAGATGTATGATGCACATTTTTTCAGACCTTCTTGAAGAGTGCATCGAAGTCTTCATGGACGACTTTACTGTCTACGGCAAGACCTTCGAATCATGCCTCAAGAACCTGGATCGAGTTTTGAAGAGATGTGTTGAGAAAAGCCTCGTACTGAACTATGAGAAATGCCACTTCATGGTAAGAGAAGGAATCATTTTGGGGCATGTCATTTCAGAAAAGGTATTGAGCTGGACAAGGCCAAGATCGACATTATTGCCAAGTTACCCTACCCAAGATTTGTGAAGGAATTGAGAGGATTCCTAGGGCATGTTGGATTCTATAGGAGATTTGTCAAGGACTTTGCCAAGATCGCCCAACCAATTACGAGACTACTTCAAAATGAAGTACCATGGGAGTTCAATGAAGATTGCAAGAAGGCATTCGATGCCTTGAAGGAGAACTTGATCACAACCCTTGTTATCCAACCTCCGGATTGGGGGATGCCTTTTGAATTAATGTGTGATGCCAGTGGTTATGCCGCGGGAGCAGTTCTTGGGCAAAAACGTGGAAAGGAGAGCTATGTCATCTATTATGCTTCCAAGACATTGAACCCCGTCTAATGCAATTATGGCACTACGGAGAAAGAGTTGTTGGCTATTGTATTCGCCTTTGAAAAGTTTAGATCCTATTTGGGATGAGCCATATTTATGGAGGGAATGTGCAGACAAGACAATAAGGAGGTGTGTCGAGGATAAAAAGCAAAAGAGCATTCTTGAGCATTGCCACAACAAGGAATGCGAAGGGTATTTTGGGCATCAACGGACTGCAAGAAAGATTTTGGAGTGTGGTTTTTATTGGCCAACATTGTTCAGAGATTGTTATGAGTGGGTCAAGATGTGCGAGAAGTGCCAAAGGAAAGGCAACATCATAGGAAGAAACGAAATGCCTATGATACCGATCTTGCCCGTGGAAGTGTTTGATGTATGAGGCATGGATTTTATGGGACCCTTGCCGAGTTCTAAAGGCAACAAGTACATCATATTGGCAGTGGACTATGTCTCGAAGTGGGTAGAGGCTCGTGCTTCCAACAAGGGTGATTCTAAGGTGGTTTCCAGTTTCTTGAGAACTCAAATTTTCAATAGGTTTGGTGTACCTCGAGCTATAATTAGTGATCAAAGTTCTCATTTTTGCAACGCAACGGTGACCGCCTTGTTCAAGAAGTATGGATTAACTCATCGTGTGTCAACAGCCTACCACCCACAAGCCAATGGACAAGTGGAATTGTCTAATCTCATAATCAAGACGATCTTGAGGAAGACCGTGGGCACAACAAGGAAGGATTGGAGTATGCACCTCAATGATGCCTTGTGGGCATATAGAACTGCCTTTAAAACACCTTTTGGAATGTCTCCTTATCGCATGGTCTATGGCAAGAGATGTCACTTGCTCGTTGAGCTGGAACACCGAGCACATTGGGCTGTTGTCCAACTTAACCTCGATTGGAACGAGGCAGGTGAATCAAGGAAGCTCGAGATCCAAGAACTCGACGAGATAAGACTCCAAGCCTATGACAATGCCGGCTTATACAAGAAAAGGATGAAGAAGACCCACGATCTTTTGATCAAAGAGAAGGAGTTCCATTTTGGGCAACAAGTGCTGCTGTACCAAACTCGATGTAGGCTTTCTTCGGGTAAGCTCTCGACAAAGTGGGCAGGACCTTACGAAGTACAAGCCCAATTCCTAAATGGAGCTATTGAGATCAAGGATCCTAAGAACGGGAAGTTTTTTAAAATCAAAGGCCAGCGCTTGAAAGCCTATCTTGGGCAAGAACGGTCTGTTGAGGGGGAACCATATGGGTTCCCTGTCGAGGAGGACCTCTGACTTCTAAAGAGGGGATCGTGCCCAAGACCTTAAATGGGGCGCTGTCCAGGAGGCAACCTGGTTAGTATTTCTGTGTTATTTATTTTCGCATTATTTTTATTTTTATTCGTTTTCTTTTCGTAAAAATTATTGAAAATCCAAAAAAATTAGTTAGTTTATGCTTTAAGTATTGTATTTCACAGTATTTTATTTTGAAGCATTTTATATTCAAGTCTAACCATAGGAAAGAGTTTGTTTTCGGAGTGTGTTTGTGTTTTGAAATGTGCAGGAGATGTTGAGCAAGATACAAGTTGTAGACCAGGAACCACGATGGAGAAGTAAGTGGGAGTCGAGCAGAGGTTTTGGGCATGAACCAAGTCGTTGGTCAACGACTGTTCAAGGCGGTTACTGTACCCCTAAAACTAAGCGCCCTTAAAACCACCCTAGCATGTCTACACTCCCACTACCTGATTTGAATTTCAAGCCTGCAACTTCTCATCTTCTCTCTTCTCTCTCTCCATCAAAATCCCCCAAACTCTTACCATGGTATCCACACGGCCCAGAAACAAGAAGCTCAACAAAATTCCCACCGGGACTGAGATAGACCTCACCACCAACAACCCTACCACCGCCACCACAAAGCCCAAAACCACCCCCAAAAGGAAACTACCCATAAAATCAGCCAAACCCTCTGCCGACCAAAACCCTTCCATCAACATCGGAACCAGCTTGCCTAAGAGCCCGTCGGTCGATGCCACGCTGTTAATGAGTGACGACAACCCAAGTTTGATGGATGAGGCGGCGAAGCAACCGGAGGAGGAGACTCAGTCGAAGCCTGTGTTTGAGAAGGATGATCTGGAAGAAGAAGTAGAGAAAGAAGAAGACGATGGGGAGGAAGGAGACGATAAAGATGGTGAAGGGGAAGGCGAAAATGTTGACGACGAAGAGAATAAGGAAGAAGACCTGGATGAAACAATAGAAGAAGTGGCTAAAGGGCTGGCGGCGGAGGCGAAGACCAAGGCCAAGGAAAGGCCAACGATGAAGAGTGGTCGGACGGCCATGAAGCACCCTCATGGTGGCGAAGACACGCCGGCAAAGAAACACAAATCTACTACTTCGGATGTTGGGTCTTTCCAGCCATCGATCTCAAAAGGGATGGCTACCAGGACTCCATCGAGGGTTAGCAAGGAAGAAGAAGGAGATGACGTTGAGGAAGAAGAGGATGATGACCAGTCTATTCCATCAAGTGGTCGGAACAGGAAGAAGAAGAAGGGCGCCACGGTGGTGACGTGTAGGAAGCCCAGGGAATGGAAGGTGACAGCACCTAGGGTTCTCGACTTCAAACTATACGAGAACCTAGGTGTTGCCCAGGAAGTAAGGAAGCTGTTTGAGGGGATAGGCTGGAGTCAGTTTTTGGAGTGGCCTATGGAGATATACGAGGAGCAAGTTAAGGAGGTGTACAGCACGGCGGCAGTAACAAGTGATCCCGAGACTGGGGTGAGCATGATCTCCTTCTCGCTTTTGGGCGAGAAGTATGATTTCTAAGTGAGTGCTTTAAAGCAGATCTTGGGGATGGTGAGCTTGAGGGACCATGGTACCACCCCCGGGCGATGTAGCTTACCAGGAGCAGTGGAAGGAGATCAGCAATGGAGCACCATACAACGGGGCCAACAACAAAGGAACTGAGTTGAAGACTCATGCCCTGAGGTTGTGCCATCACATTCTCGCCTACAACTTGTATGGCAAGAACGATAGTGGCAACAGTTTGAGCAATAAGGAGAGGTACCTGTTGTGGTGTATGCACACCAAGACTAAGGTCAATTTCCCAGCCTTCCTTGGTGAGCAACTCAAGACGGTGCTGGCAAAGCAGGCTTTGGGATGTACGTGTGGACACTTCATGACGGCTTTTGCGAAAGGAGTTGGGGTCTATGACGAGATGAAGGGGAAGCCGGTGATGGTGGTTAATAAGTTGGGAGAAGCTGCCTTGAAGAAGATGAACAACATTGAGTTGAGGAATGGCAAGTACGTGTTCATCAACTATGGCAGGTCTAAATCCACCAGGCATCCACCCGTGGGCAAGAAGGAAGATGCAGGTACCAGCATGGTGGTGTTGTCCAATACCAAGGTAGAGACCAGACTAGCCAACATGGAGAAGTTGTTGACTGAGATCAGGGGTGCCCAGCTGGCATTCTTTGCACACCAAGGATTCATGTATTCGCCTGAATCTTCTCTTTGACTTATGTTCCTCCCCTTTTTTTTGTGTTAGTATAGGTTTTTGTTTTTCGTTTTTTATTTTTATTTTTTATGTAGAGTCTTGTTGTGTGTTTTTCTTTTTATTGTGTTGAGAAGGTTTCTTTAGTGCCTTCACCCACAATTTGCCCAGCAAATTGTGTGGTGAGGACCTTAGAACTCCCTTCTCAGTTGTGTGAGTAAATAATTTTTGAGTCAGTTTTTGTTTTGTGTTTGTAGTTTCCCAACATTGTACCCACTTTGCCTAAGGCAAAGTGTGTGGTGTTGGGGCGTTAGTCTGTTTTGTGTGTTTTTAAAGTGTGTTTTAGTTGTTGATCAGCATGTTGGCATGATAGGTTAGAGTAGATATGTTGATAGTGCCGTATGTAAATAGGTAGGACAAAATGAGATATTGAGCATGATCTGTGAGTTTTTGGAGCTTTTAAATGCTATATACATATGCAGCATTATTCTTTCTTGTGTGATAATGACCAATTGACTCTTGTTGATCTAGAACTTGTCTGCATCTATTAATTAAAACATCATATAACTTAGTCGAATTACTTAGATGAATTAGGCATTTTTGTTCAAAGTAGCCCATGGCCAAAAATTCCCTACATTGACATTTATCCTTTGTCTAGCTCCCTTGTGTCACAGCCCCAAATCCCGAGGGACGGCAGAAGCCGGGGTGTGACTGGGGTTGGATTAAAGAGGCGGGGAAGAAGGGGGCTAATTGACTAAACATACTTGATAAACATTGATAAACCATGAACAAGACTTTGAATATAAATAAGAAAGAGTTAATCCCTAAGGATTACTCGACAAAAGTACAAAAAGAAGCTAAGTTCATATTTACAGACTTAGACTACAGAGTATTGTTCAAAAGGTACATCTCAAAAAGAAATTCAGAGTTTGGCAGCGGAAGGGTTCTAACTAAACATCCTACCCTTTAATTCAACATCAACCGTCGCCGCTCACCGTCGCTTCAACCTGCACATTTAGAAAACAATGCACGGCTAAGTACAAACGTACTTAGTGGGCACAATGCCGAAATCATAATCATAAATATAGATAAATATGGCATTTCATAAGCGTAGCACATCAGAGTTTTATTGAAAGAATCCGTGTCTACTAAACATTTTCTGTCTTTTTCTCATAAATCACTCGCGCGAGCATTTTCTGACTAATGTTACGTTCAATCTTGACCAATTCTAATTCACCGTGGCTGGTACCCCTCAACAGGATATCACATACACCACAGGTTACAAAGTGCACTAACTCTGGAAAGCACTTAGCAGCTAACTCAGAGCCGATCGTTAGTTAATCTAATTAGATTAACTCTAAATCTGGAAAACATGAATGTTAACTCAGATAGGTACAAGAGAACTCACATAAAACATAAAACAGTTCATGCCATAATATCACTTTGAAAACACATATATTAAAGCGATAAAGAAAGATTTTCCGAGCATTGCTCGTTTTATTTGTATATAAAAGCCCACCTTGATATACAGAACTTAAAAGCAAAAGCTTCCAAACTTCGGATCTTCCGACCTTTCTTCACAATTGGCTTCCTCCTTCATCGTAAAACAAACATACTTAAAAATGGGTTGTAAAAGATAATCGATTAAAGAGAATCGAAGAAAGTTTCAGTTGTTTCATTCTTTATGCATTTGCACGCTTACTAGATTCGTTTTACTTAAACGTGAAACGAGAATCGTACCAATCTCGTTTAGAACTCGGAAGATCTCATACTCGACTCTCGGGTCAGTAGGGAAGGTAGTCGATATCTTAATATGACTTTAAAGATTATAAGAAACTAAGTTGGAAAGAATCAACTTAGGCGATTTACGTTTTAGTTCATTGAACGATTTATGAAAATTCTCGTTTATTACTTCTTTAATGAAAGGATAAGAGATAAGATCTCTACTGGTTTTCATCACTCAAGGTCCTATACTTGACTCTAGGGTCAGTAGGGAGATATTCGTTAGATAAAACGGCTTAAACGATCGAAAGAAACTAAGTTGCGAACTAAACAACTTAGAAAACAAGAAACTGAATTTTTACTGAGCAGTCCAGTAACTCTGGAGGCTGTCCAGAACAGAGGATTTGGAAACAGGGGATGAGCCCTATACCATTAGAAAGCTTAGGAAGTCTAGATCGCGCTCCAATTTACGGATTACAAATCAGATGAACGAGCTGGAAGTTATTACAGTTTCCGGCGAGGGTCGCAAAACTGCCGTGAAAACCCTAATTGCTTGATAGGTTCGACGTATAACGTCTTAGGTTCGTTCTAAGCTCTTGTATTCAATTTTTTTAGAAACTGGACTCTCAAGGCAGTCATCACATACTTCCGTACGTGACAAACTCCTTCTCAAAACTCGCTCAAAAGCACGACGTTCTAACATCGGATTTCAACTAACAAGTACTAAACCAACAAAAAATTCAAAACGCGTTCTAGTTCTCGACTATAATTATAGCCCATATTATATCAACTCGAAAGCTTATGACGTCAACTATATTGTTGTTCTAAATTCCATCATAAACAATAATATCAAATTAGACTTCCCATCCGACTTCTCAATTATTAGTTACGACTAAATGTTCGTCTCTTACGCGATTTTTCAAAGTTGCCGGATTTCGTTCAAATTTTACGACGTTAAACTAAGTCTAACGTGAATCATTTTCATGCATGAAAACATATCATAACATCATTATAACTCAACTTATAAAGTGATCTTTATCTCTTATGTTTCATTAAACATTTTTAGAAAATTCTCAATTAAATTCTATAATCAACTAACATTATTTGCAACATATTTCAACCAACAAATCATCACTTAAATCAAACATGTGGAAACTCCTAATTATCCTATAACTTTCGGTTTTTATAAAGATGTTAAGGGGGTGATTTTCTTCCCCAATTAACTACATTTATTTGCTAATCAACCTCTTATATCATCAAATGAAGAAAATTAAAAAAAATCCTACAAACATGCCCTAAAATTTTGGTACTTCCCATTCCATTACTCAAATTTTCAATCAAAGAAGAAAAAAATAAAAGAAGAAGAAGATGGTTGGATAGAATTAAAGAGGAGATCATTACCTTGAATATTAGTAAAAGGAGTTAGATGATTCAATGGTTGGATGATGATCTAAGATGGAATCCTTGTTTGAAACCTTGAAGCTTTCAACAATGGTGAAGCTTTCAACAATGGTGAAGAACAAAATTTGAGAGAGAAAAAGAGAGAGTGCAGCCGAGAGAGAGAGAGAGAGAAAGAGGTGGGAGGAAAAATAGGTTGTTTTGTTTGTTTAAGACATTTGCTATGATGAAAAGATTGAAAAAACGAAAAGTGAGGATTAAGGCGTCACTTGATTAAACAATGTCATCGTGCATGTTCCCCACTAAAATAAATAAAAAAAAATAAAAAAAAAACGGCTGCATGCAGAATTTTTAGAAGGGTTACGGGTTTTTCCGGCGCGATCCGACGTTACGGAAAAACGAACGACAAAAAAACGTTGCTCGGTACAAAATCGTCGCGATTTGATTTGACCTTAAATTCTAACGTATGAACTTAATTGGAAAATAAATTTACAAAAATTATTTTGACAAAAACTCGGGACGACAAGTCCGAGTTTTGTCCGGAAAAACATAAAAACGAACTTTCTCGGGCGTGTTCGTATCCAAATTTCGTGATTGTAAAAATTAGACGGTTTTCCGTTCTGAGTTTACGAACTAAAAACTTTTCGTACGCGCTAACCCTAAATACAGTAGTCGTCTAGCTGACTTCTGTAATTTATTTTTAATAACGGATTCGACCGTTAGTCTTAGAATTCAAAAATTGTAAACTTAGGCGTGCAAAGCCATTTATTTAATTAACTTTAAAATTTTAAGAACGTAAGGAATTTACGGGGCATTACATCCTACCCCCCTTACGAAAAATTTCGTTCCGAAATTTGCTTACCTTCTGCAAAAAGATGAGGATACCGCTCCTTCATCTTCTCCTCGAGTTCCCACGTGGCTTCTTTTTGCCCGTGATGATTCCATAGCACTTTAACTATTGGTATCGATTTGGTTCTTAATTCTTGAACTTTTCTATCCAAGATCGATATCGGCTTTTCTTCATAACTTAGGTCAGATTCAAGAACTACGTCTTGCTGACTAATGACGTGCTTAGGATCGTAAACATATTTTCTCAACTAAGAAACGTGAAAAATGTTATGAACGTTTCCTAGGCTTGGCGGTAAGGCCAATCTATACGCGACTGATCCTATTCTCTCGAGGATTTCATAAGGTCCTATAAACCTGGGTCTTAGCTTACCCTTAACTCCGAACCTAAGGATTCCTTTGGTTGGGGATATCTTAAGAAAAACTTTATCTCCTATTTCAAACTCAAGGTTGGTTCGACGATCGTCGGCATACGACTTCTGTCGGCTCTGGGCCTCTTTCATTCTATCTCGAATCTGTCGAACTATCTCGATCATCTCATTGATTGCATCTGGGCCTAAGTTCTTTCTCTCACCTACTTCGTCCCAATAAAGCGGTGATCTACACTTTCTCCCATACAAAGCCTCAAACAGTGCCATTTCTATTGTGGCCTGATAGCTGTTGTTGTAGGCGAATTCGACTAAGTGTAGAATTTCTTCCCAATTCGTGCTTCGGTCCAAAACCACTGTTCTTAACATATCGACCAAAATCTGAATTGTTCTCTCTGACTGCCCATCTGTCTGTGGGTGAAAAGCTGTACTAAAATTAAGCTCTGTTCCCAACTCTTTCAGCATCGTAATCCAAAATCTCGAGGTAAACTTAGCATCTCTGTCTGATATTATGATCTTCGGTATTCCATGCAGACGTACAATCTCTCTGACATACAACTGAGCTAGTCTCTCTGATCCATATGTAGTCTTAATCGGTAAGAAGTGAGCTGACTTCGTAAGTCTATCTATTATCACCCAAATTGATGTGTTTCCTCTTCTCGACTTAGGCAAGCCTGTGACAAAGTCCATAGCTGTGCCTTCCCATTTCCAATCTGGGACATCCAACAGTTGTAGCAATCCATACGGTCGTCGGTGTAAAGCCTTAACTTGTTGACATGCTAGGCATCTTTCTATAAACGAGGCAACGTAAATTACTCTTTCTAAACTCGTGAGGTCGAATTGTGTTAGTTCGTTAATTGATTTTATTCCCAAAACACTTAGGATTAATTTTAGACTTAATTGATATTGACATATGATTGATCACCATCTAGAAATTAATATTAAGTCATTTACAGGAATTGGGATTTAACTCGAGAGTGTCTTTCGTTCCCAAGAAGGTAAAGAGTGTTGGAGAGCAGTCGGTATTGACCTACCCCTTGGCTGTCTTGGTCTGTTTATTCTTAATGCCTTTTGGGCAGCATCGTTACTGAAGTGTCTTCGTGACTTTGTTGATCAAGAGAGAAGATCTTGCCTTCTGGTCAAGATCTGTAAAATTGGATAGACATAGGCTAAGTGTATTTATATCGTGACTTCGTGACCTTTAGGGTATAATCTAATCTTTGTCTTAAACCAAGTGATAGGATCAATTAATTGAATATCTTTGCACCAATGAACAAGTGATGAGTAATTAGGATCATTGATCGAAACTCAATCCAAACTCTTTTGTTATTTGATATTTTACTTGTTGAGTTACAGGATATATTACAGTCAAAATCCCTTTTGTTGAGTTCAAATTTGAAGAGCAGATCTACGCCAAGTCCCTTGGGATCAACCCCACTTGCTATTAACTACTACCTTGTTGGGCAAGAGGTGTTTATAAATTCATTTGTGCGAAGAGTGTAACGACAGCGCTTCGTCAAAAATCCATCTTCAAATTCATCATAAAATAAACTCCCTCCGTCCACGAAATGGTTGACACTTTTTCCATTTAAGTTTGTCCACGAAATAGTTGCCACTTTTACTACTCCACTCACATTTATTGTGGACCCTTACTCCACTTACAATAATACTCACTATAATTCACTACTACCTATCATTTTCTTAAAACTCGTGTCGTCCAGAATGTGGCTACCATTTCATGGACGGAGAGAGTATATATTAAAAATTAACTTTTACTATCCATCTTCAAATTCATCATAAAATAAACTCCCTCCGTCTACGAAATGGTTACCACTTTTGCCATTTAAGTTTGTCCACGAAATGTTTGCCACTTTTTCTACTCCACTTATATTTATTGTGGGACCCTTACTCCATTTACAATAATACTCACTATAATTCACTACTACCTACCATTTTCTTAAAACTCGTGTCTTCCAGAATGTGGCAACCATTTCGTGGACGGAGGGAGTATATATTAAAAATTAACTTTTACTATTCATCATTGTAATACCCCGATCTTTTATAGTCTTTAAGTTTATCTTAATTGAGTTTATGTGCCCTAATTATGTGCCTTTGTGTGATAAAAAATTCTGAGAAAATAAATTTTCTCGTGAAATTACCAAAATGTCCGTAAGTGCCCTTATGTGATTTTTCTCGTTCGGTTATCCAAATCAATTCTGTGATGAATTGATTGAGCATGATTATATGAGTTTGAGTATGAGTTCTAATTTCGAAAAATTCTGAGAAGTTTTGTTTTTAGATGAATAGTAACTTTTCCTGAGTTTTCACTATTTATCAAACTTTTCTGAATTTCGTCTAATTAGTGTCTTTTGAGTCTAAAAATTATTTTAGAAGCTTTTAGATATGTTTGAGATTCGTCAGAGATCGTCTGAGAGAAATTCAAGTTAAAGGTCCAAAAAACCCTACTATGAATAGTGAATCCCGAGTTTTTATTCGTTGCTCGAAATTTTGATTTGAAAACTATAGTTTTGGATTCCTTGATTTATTTGGTGAGGTTTGAGATGAAGAAGAGAGATTTCCATCGTCGAGAAAGAGTCGTGGGGAGTTATAAGTCGTTTGAGAGATTAATGAAAAAGTAGGGTAGTTTTGCACCGGAAAACTTTTTCTTCCGGCGATATATCACGTTTTTTACTAATGGGTGCAACTAACTCTTATTAAATTCTATCCCACTCTCACTTCTACTCACTCTCTCTCACGCGTCTCTCTCTCCCCTCCCTTTAGCTGAAATCATACCCTCTCTCGCTCCATCCTGTTTTGTCGAACACACACATATACATACACCACCATTGTCAACCATGGAAGCTTGAGATTAAAGGTCTAAAGTTGCGTGGAATTTTACAAGCGATCAACTCTTGAATTATCTAATAACGTAATCTTCATCCTCAAGTTCACGTGATCATTTCAAGGCTAGAATCACCCTCCTTCATCTCCATTCATTTTCGGCATCCTCATGCCTTGGAGAAGTGATCGAACCAGCTTATTTGTTAGGTCTAGAAATCGTTTCTTGCATGGTTTTATGCATGAATTTGAGTTCAAAATTTTGATCATCACTTCCCCCTCATTGCCGATTTTCATGGCTCAAGTTAGGGATTTTTGTGTTGATGATTTTGATGTTATTTGATCTAAGCTTTCATCTTTGAGTTCTTGTGTGAATATATGCATGAGAAGATATGTCACAACCCCAACTCCCGAAGGATGGTAAAGCTGGGGTGCGACTAGGGATTGGAATAAAGAAACAAAAAAGAAGGGGAATAAATGAATAAAACACATTAACTTAGCACTAATTACGATGAACTTGAATAAAAGAGAGTCGATCTTGAAGGATCGCTCGTCAAACTGTATTCAGAGAAAACTAGGTTTAAAGTGTAAATAACTTAAACCGGAAGGATTTACATTAATAAAAGAACCGACTTTACTTAGTGAAAGAAAGAGTAAATCACGGAGGATCACTCGACATAGCTACTCTAAAAAGGGACTAAGTTCAAAGGACGAAACTTAGTTCTAAGTTATACTTTAACTGAAACTAGTTTACAGAATTGGCAGCGGAAAAACGTAGAAAATGATATCACATATCGAATGTGAAATCAAGGCTCAACTAAACTTCTTTCTTGAGAAAAGACCTTTACTCAACCTCCTCCGCCTTCGTCACTCAACCTGCACATTCAAAGAAAATAAACATGCATGGCTAAGTACAAAAGTACTTAGTGGGCACGATGCCGAAAACAACTCACAAGAGTTTTTATTATAAATTAATCATGCATCTTTTCATAAACACTTGTATAAAACTTTTACATATATATACATTTAATTTCTGAATGACACACTGTGGGTTTTAAACTCACATCCGATCGTCTGGAAAGCACTTGAGGGCTAACTCAGAAACTGTCCCTCTGGATAGCACCTATGGGCTATCTCAGAATCTGATCGTTTAGTTGGAATTATCTGGATAGCAGCCTGACGGCTATCTCAGAATCCAATACTCTGGTTAGCACCTGAGGGCTAACGCAGAGAGACATAATAGAATTCACATAAACAATTCGTTAAAGCACTGATAGAACTTTAATACTCACTTATTAAAAAAAATACGTAATCACTTTCGAGCAACGCTCGCATATAAATACTTTAATACTCATTTATTAAAGCAAAACGTAAACACCTTCGAGCAACGCTCGCATAAAATCACTTCACAAGTAACGGCATTCAACGTAGTTTTGGTTTTAGAAAGCCCACCTGGTAGTCTTATAGAATAATTCGAAATTCTCCTTCCTTGAGTCTTAAATTCACCCTTGTGCTTCACCTTTCAAGGTAAAATAATCAAGTTCAATAACTGAACTAGACGAGAGAAAAACGAATAACGGACTCGATAACAATTTCTAGATTTTAGGGCTTTGCATTCATCTAAGTCTCGGTTAAAGGTTTCGAATTTCTTCTAAATTTTGTCTCATTAATTTACAGAGTTAGACGTACATCTTTTATCAATCACTGGCTGGACTTGTCGAACTAATATCGAAGGTTGCGAAGAAAACCAAAAATCGAAGGAAAAATTGTGAAGAATTAAATCTGCACAGATTCTGTATCTTCGTACGCGATTCTGGAACAACTCGGAAAGAATTAGCAGTCGTGCGATATATCGATGGAAAGCTACTGAAGTCTAGTTTGCTCTCCAATTTACGGATCTCAAAAAAATTGAACGAGAAGAAAGTTATGCTCGTTTTGGTGCAAGGTGGTAGTTGTACTCGAAATCAGCATGTCAACTCCTTTAGCAGCAGCAGCCCATTCGAAAATAACTGCGGCCCATCTCTAAGCCCAAATGCATTAATAAATTTTTACTTAGTTAAGTTGTCCAATAGATTAAAAATCCAAGCCCAACCTCAAGTCCAACTAAACGAACCAATTAAAAGAATACTCATTTCCATAATACGCAGACTCTCACTTCACTCTTTTGCTCTCCCTCTCCCTTTCTCTCTCAACCCTCTATCTTCTCTCGTTCATCACGCCTGCAACTCGAACTACCCAAATCCTTCTCCTTTTTCCTCCTCTCCCCTTCCGAAAAGCATGCCACTGTTGGCTTCGCCTTCGCGTCTCCCTTCTTCTCTTCTATTCACAGACGAAAACAACTAGACCTCAATCCCTAGATCCCCAAATTGAAAATCTGAAATTTTAGTTTTGCTTCAATCTCTCGAATTCTGGCGAAGTTCCACCGGTGTCTCGCCTCTATTCCGCCTCAGACATCAGCAATGGTGGCAAGGGTCGTCGCCGCCGCCGTCTGTTCGCCCAAAGGCACAGACACCATATGCCTTCGACCGAAACGCTGCCACCCCTGTTTGGCCAAACGGCAGCGACCTTGAAAACCACCGTCACTTCCTCCTTAGGCCAAACGGGCGGCCAGTAGTAACGAGCTGCGCGCCTTGATTCGTCTCTGTCTTCACTAAGTGAGTCCACTATACTTTTCCCTTATTATTTCTTTTAATTTTAGTTTATGATTACTAATTAATTTCAAGGTTATTAATATTTCTTCTATTTCTCCTTCTCTCTCCCTATTCTTTCTGATTTCCCCGACCGGCGTGCCGTTTTTCCGCCACCATTGGTTGCCGCTAACACCGCCATCACGGCCAGCAGTAACAGCGCTGCGTTCGTCGCGCCTCCGGCTTACTGAAAACGTACACGATTTGAGAGAAGCCGCCATCCCTACTGTCGTTCCGTGAAGGCCTTATGCAGCCCATGCTCGGGTCTGGATGTCAGCGATAAAATGACTCGAAAAAGTCATATTTCAGACTCGTGATAACAGGTAAGGTTCTAATATTTTGCTTAATCCCTATTTTCTCTAATCTTTTGTCATCTGTTGGATATAAATTATGAGATGCTAGAAAGTTTAGAAATAGAATCTTATGCTGGAAATTCCTATGTCTGGGGTTGATGGTTTAGGAAAGCGAGTGATGGAATAACGAATGAAAAACAGAGTTTTGGTGTTACCTTAGTTTAGTGAAACGAGTTGGGGCTCTTCCTGTTGCAGAAATCCTTAAACAGCTAGTAGAGCTTCTTCTCTGGTTGGAGTATTATTGTTTTGACATTTGCATTGAATTAAAAAGGATGATCAGATTATGATTTTGCAGGTGAATGAAATGAAGAAGTTTGGCTTGAGTCGGGAAACTTACTGATTGAAATCGATCGAGAGATTTCGGTGCAACGGAAAATGAGATTAGCGAAGCTACATGTTTGATCGAGAGTTTTGAGTTATTGGTTTGTTTGTATGTAGTAAAACTGGAGTGATGAGTATGGTGATTCAGTAAAGATTTGCGTTGTGAGTATATCCTTAGAGGTAGTAATTTTTTTTCTTTTATGGAAAGATTGGCTTAATGTAATAGTATCCATTTAGGTGTCTCTTATTATATAATATAAGGTAGTGAGTCACTAAGAGATAATACTAAGTAATGATATTCGTCCACACTGTGGCCGGCCACACGAGCTAAAAATAGTAATATAAGTTTTTAAAATGGAAATATACCCTAATTGAGAAGCACAAACTCTAAAGGGGAAATGTGATTATTTTCATTTTTATAGTTAACTTTCCTTTTTTTTACGCGTGTGGCCGGATATCTTTATTCATACTAAAAAAATAAAATATCCTAAATGCTAAAGGATGTAAGTCGGTCATGAGAGAAGAAATTCCTCCAAATGCCGCATTTTCCGACTCGTTACGACGTTATAAAAATCGTGTAAATAAAAACGTATTATGGCTCGTTTTCGTCAAATTCTGATTTAACCAATAAATTCGGAATAATTAATATACTTAAAAAGTATATTTCAAACTTGAAAATTCAACAAAATCCCAGGACATCACAGTCTAGATTTCGTCCGAAAAAATCATAAAAACGAACTTTCTCGGGCGAACTCGTATCGCAATTTCGTGAATGTAAAAATCAGACGGTTTCCCGATCTGAGTTCTAGAATTAAAAAGTTTTCATCCGCGAAAATCCTAATACAGTATTCGTTTCACTGACTTCCGGAATTTATTTTTAACAACGGATTTCAGTCTTAGAATTGAAAATCAGGAGCTTAGGCGTGCAAAGCTATAATTATTATTAACTTTAAATTTTTAACGCAGAAGAAATTTTCCGGGGTATTACAAGATAAAGGAGAAATCTTAATTGTTTCTTTTCCATGAGTGTCGAATTCTTAGTGAATTTTAGGGGTTTTCATATGTTTGATCTTAGCATGAAATTAATGATGGAATTAAGCTCTATGGATTAATCTAAGACCAATTATATGATTGATTAAATGAGAAGAGATTTCTTCCCTTTTTCCCCTATGAAAACCGATGGATATAAGTGTGGGAAAAGAGGAATTTTGTTGTGTTATTCTTGATATATATATTCATCAAGTTATTGATGATTTTGAGTAATATGGATGTATGAAAAATGAAGAGAAAAACCTTGATCATTTCACCTCTATGAATGCCGAAATTTCATAGAAGATTAGGACTTTTTGTTGTGTTGTTTTGATGCTTGAATTGATGATGAATTAGATGAATTTGAGCATGAAAATACATGTTAAAATGAAGAAATCAAAGAGTGAAACTTGTTTGCCAATTTATTGGAAAATGCCGATTTATACCCCTATGTGTATAGATGATAATTTTGTGATAATCTTAAGGATTATGATGATAGAATGATGATATTAGTGATGATATTTGCATGAGAACATGAAGAGCATGAGTTATTGTTATTTTTTCCATAAATGCCGATTTGTATGAGTAGAAGAAAGAATTTGTGATTTTATGATGATTTTTATGATTATGGTTAGAATTAGGAGTTAAATGAAGGTATAAGTCTGTTAAAATGAGAATTAGAAAAGAAGGAATTTTTATGAAGTTTTCCTTGAAAAATTCGAACCATAGGAGTAAAGGATTTGATGATTTTTGATATTTGATGAGTTAGATTGTTAATTAGATGATGGACTAGTGAAATTAGATTTAATTGAGGCTCGATGAAACTTAAAATAGTTGAAAATGAATTCATATGAAGAGAGCCCCAAATTGGGCGATAAAATGGACCTAAAAAGAACATTTTTAGTAGTTGAACTCGTTTGAGTAAATTGATCGAGAAAACAATCAATTGAAATTTTTACAAGGAAGATAAAGTCTTGAATTATTAAATTCGGACAAGTATTTCACTAAAGTCCAAAAAGACGATCCAAATAAAAATTATAAGTCAAGAGATGAAGAATGAGTAATTTTAATAAGTTAAAAGTGGAATCGAGAAAAATTAATCGACTAATTAGTTAATTAGAATTATTTTGAATCATTTTGCTAAGTTTGATAATTTTCCGAGCATGTGCACGTTTTACGAGAAAACTGACATGCACTTTATTTCGTGGAAGTTTTATTAAAGGTTTCGGATTTTAAATCCGATTCCATATTTGAAGTCTTTGATTTGTTTTAAGAAGAATGAGACTATTTTCATTTAAATCTAATAACTTTTATTTTTCAAAATTAGAATCTAGCAGAGTCGAGTCAGCATGAGTTAATAACCGAGTCTTGAATGAGTTTCTGAGTTGATAATTGTGATTAAATGAATTTATATGATTTTCCAGAATTTTTCTAGAATATTTAATTATATTTGGAAAATTTTTCTTTTTCCATCTATTTATCGAAGTCTATCGTTTACCTATTTGTGAATGTCTGATTCTTGATGTGAAAGTCTGTATGTGAATGATTTGTGATATTAGAACCCGGGAATTAATCTTGTAATTTTCTGAGTTTGTTTGACGTGAAAAATCAAGAAATACGAAGTTTATGAAATGAATACTGATTTCTTGTTTTCGTGAATTGTTTAAGTTTAATTTATCTGATGATATCAAGTTATATTTTCCGAGTCTGAGAGTCTGTTGGTTTAGTACTTGGATAGAGCCGATAAATCGAGAAAGATCAAGTTAGACAAGTCAAGATAAGTTAAGAAAAACCGAGTCAAGTAGAAGTCCTTCAGCCGAGCATTAGAACTCGTTTTCGTTTTTAGAAAGTCGACTCGTCCTTATGAGATGTTATTCTTGAAGGACCGAGTGGATCTGAGAAGTAGACGAAGAGAAGAAAAAGGAAGCTACCTCGACCCAAACTCTTTGCAGTCAGGTGAGCTTTTTAAACGAAATAAATTAATGAATGTGACTGCTATTATCATATTATGTGAATTTTTAAATTAATTGACTTGCCATTTTATCTGAGTTTTGATATGTTTAATCATCTCCTTGAGTTATTGCTATCCATTGTGAGACAGGAACACACATGTTGTTAAATGTTTGAAGTGACTGTGAGTCTTGCTTCGGTTAGGCCAGTCACAGTGTTTGAGAATGAGGCCTACTTCTCGACACAAGAGATTATGTGGTAGAGTGATTCATACCTGCTGCTTATATTATATATGTTGACTGCGCAGTCGTTTCAAGTAAAATGTTTTAAATATTACTAATACTTGTGATACAGTGGCAAGACAAGTTCAATTATATAGCTTTATCAAGCAAAGTCTTAAATTATTTTGGCATGTGTTTACTGAGTACGAAGTACTCAGCCCTGCATGTATTTCTAAACGTGCAGGTTAGCTGGATGATGATGGTGGAGGGTGCTTGTGTCACGGCCCGATTTCTAATGTATTAAACGACTAGAAAGCAAGGGGCAGTGAAGCGGAACAACTGACTTTTACTCAAAGAAACATGCTCGATAATTAGAGAATAACATTATCAACCAAACATGCTCACAAATAAGGTGGATTATCAGTTAATGATTTCTCAGGAAACGAACATTTGTTCAAGTTTTTGGATATCGATCTAAAAAGGAATTAGGTTTGTTTATCAATAAAAGTTTGCATTCAAAAAGTAATTGGGCCAAATTTTAACTTTTAATCATCAAGTGGTGGTGAAAGAAATACAATGAATCGTTAG